>OY720154.1:334526-532814 GCA_963082725.1 Pedicia rivosa
TGCGTTTTTTTTATGTTTTACTCATGATTGTGTGCTTGTGTATGTGTGTAGATCGGTGTATTATTTATGTGATTTAATTTTAAGAAATTTTTGGTATTATTACGACGATAACTAAAATGTGTACTCTACCTTAAAAATTTAAATTTAGATGGTACATCAGATGCGGTAATTAATTATTTTTAAAATTTTATATTTTTCAAGTTTGGATGAAATCTGCGTGATTTTTTTTCCCCTCTATTATGGAAACCTTGACTTTTATGACATATTAAAACCTAATATGTGATCTCTGTTTTGTATAAATTTTATAATATTAAGATGAAAAAAAAATCAACAAGTAAAATCAACCAACCAAGAAAAATGGAGACGAAAATATGAAAAAATAAAAAATATAAAAGACTTAAATAGAAGACGAACTCGACCTTTCAAGGTTTTTTTGCCTTTTTAAAAAATCATAAATTCTTCTTAATTTTTTTATATTTTGTCTTTGTGAATAAAAAATAAAGAGACAAAACCTCGATGAATATTTCATCGATGAATTGTGATAGGTCATTTTAAAGAATTGCGTAATGTATAGTTTTAGTTGTATTATAATTATTGTTATTGTATATTTATCTTGCAACAAAATCAAATACAAAGAGAGTTAAATAAAATAAGCAAAAGAAAACACATACTATCAACAATTCTTCCGGCATTATAGAGAAGAGAATCCTAAACTATTATTTTCGTCTTAACTAAGAAAGAATAGATTTATACAATCTTACAAATGCATCTCTTTAATGTATGCCCTTGTTGTCGTTTTTAGCGTATAATATGCTGTTTTTTTGCTTAAGTTTTAACAAAAGATCCGCAAAATATACTTCCGACAATAAATATAACATAATATAAAACGTATAGTTAAAATTTGTAAACAAAGAATCTAAATAATCAAATTTTCCGGTCAATTTTCATCATCAACATTATTATTTCTTATAGTGTTTTGTTATTGTTATTATTTGCCCCTAATTATATCGTCGATGAACATTTATAAAATGTGTGTATGTTGCAAGAAAAATTATTTTATTAATTGTATATATGACGTCATTAATGTTATTACTATTTTTTAAATAAGGTACATAAGGAAGGAATGGATTTAAACATATAAATAAATAGTTATGGTTTTGCGTGACTGAAACTGAAAACAAAGTAATATGGTTGATGAATGTATAAGAATAATAATTAAATATTCAATTTAAAAATTGTTGCGTTTCACTGAATGAATTGTATAATTCTTTTTGATCATTTTAGTATTTAAAATAATAATTATTTTTGTGTAATGAAAATTACAAAAAGAGAAAAGAAGGAAAAAAAGACGTTTACGTATATTCTGTTATTTTGTTTCATGAAACAAGCTGTATGAAATCAAGAAATAATGTTGCGTCAGTTTTTCCAAAAAAAAAAAGTTGCATGAAAGAACAACAAATGTTGAATTATTTGAGAAAAAAATGTTTAGTGTTTTTTTCGCTTTCGCAGTGTTTTGTTGATCTTGTTTTTTTTGTTCTATTAATAATCTGAATGAAGGCAGTTTTAGTTTTCTTGTTTTTTAAGTGGCTTTTTATTATCATTCATCTTCATTTATTTTTAAATTTTTCAGGGTGTTTGAGATCAAAACAAATTCTTCATTTTTTTTTGATTTCTTGTTAAAAAAGAATTTAAGCTTTTAAACTGAGACATTTTCAATTAGAAAAAAATATAAATAAAACAAGTTGATGAATTTTATTTATACGAAATTTTATAATAGGAAACTAAATTAAGGTAACCTTGCGCAAATTTATTATTATTTATTTTACCTTAACGACATCTTACCCAAAAAAAAATAGAATAATTATCAGAATAATAAAATAATAAAAACAAAAAAATATTTAATAAGAAGAAAAATACAACAAACAAACAGACATACAGAGAGCAAAAAAAAACTTGTTTCATCTAAATGCGGATGTAGGTTTTTTGTTTTTTTTTACTGTCTTTTAATCTATTTTACTTTAAAGATCTAACTTGAAACAAAAAAAATTACAGACGATCAGATCCATTCTACTATATTGAAATAAGTTTAAAAACTAATCTATTAATAAGCAACTATTAAACTATATTCTAATAAAATAACAATAAATAATTCTAATAACAACAACAATAAAAACAACAACAAAATAAAAGTAGAATAAAAAATATATTTTTATTTAATTTGTGGACGGCGCCTAAAACATTTGGTTGAGACAATTTTTTTTTTTGCAATAAAGAAAATGACGACGAAACTATTTAAAGTTTTAAAGTTTAAAGTATATTTTGATAATTTATGCGTGAGTTAAATATTTGTATTCTTTGACGTAAAACGATTTTTAAATAGTTTTTTTGGTTAACATTTAAGGAACTTTTTGTTGTTATTTTACATTTTAAAAAAATCAGTAGTAACATAAAACTGAAATTCACTTTCGTTGTACATAATATTTAAAGCGAATGGGTGTGTTTGCATGTGTGTGTGTAGGATAATTTATGAACGGAAACACAGAATGATTGTAAAATTGGTTCGTACGAAAAATTGACTTTTATTTTTTTTAAAAAATAATAATAATAAATGAAACGATCTGCTTCATTCATTTATTATAAAATGCAGACAGAAAGAAATAAAATATTGATATGAAAATAAGATGAAGAGGAAGAAAAATTATCACGTTCAAAAGATTTCTCTTCTTATTTTGGTCATTTACTTATATTTTTTTGTAGTCTGCCCGTTTTCTTGTCTTGTTCGAACTTTTGCTTTTTACATCTTGCTTCTTTTATTATTATTGTTTTGAAAGCTTTTCCTTATTTTTTTTCTCGCCTTCTTCTTCTTCTTATATTTCCGCTGTGAATAAACAGACATTGGATTGTTCTCATGAGTTATGGCTATTTATGAATATTTTAATTTAAATTATTAAAGTTTTGTGCATTATTTCGTTATTTTTAGGTTAAGGATTATCAACAGGCGTCTGTTCAGATGACCGGTTCTGAAGGTTAGATTAGGGTTATCGTGTCAAATACTCTTTTTTTTGTAATCTCGGTAGAAAAGAAAACCATAAAATTTCGACAATAACAGTTTTTTTTCCGTTGAAGTAACAACACACACAAAACAAACAACTTTTTGTTTCTGTTTCGTTTTTTTCAATCTGTTAAAAAGAGAAATTTTTTTTTCTCCAAAATAAAAAAAAATGCCGATTTTTTTTCTTATTTTTATTTTTGGTTCTTCGTTTTTTTTATAATTTTATTAAATGAAAGGTTGGAATGTTTTGGTCAAAACTCATACACGCATGTGTGTGCATGTGTAATTTTTACTTACGAACAACCACAAAGAAAGTGAATTTATTGTGTCGTTCTGAATATGAATTCAATAAAATCAAGTGCAAAAGTAATTTTCAATTGATAAACTAAAAATAGTGGTGATAATTTTAACATTATTTATTTTTATTATTTAATGAAACAGACAGACAACAACCAGAGAAGAGAAGAGAATGCAAGAGAAGGCTAGAGTAATAAAGAAAAAACTTCCCACTTTCTTTAAAAATAAAAACATATTTTATTTGATAGTTTTTTTAAGTTACTTTCTTGGCACGTCAAAATGGTCAGTTTATTAACTACTTTACTTTTTATTCTTTTGAATTAATTCATTTCACAAATTGTACATAAAAGTGAATTTGTTTCTTTCTACGTACTTTTCTGACTGTTGTTATCCACTCTTTACTTGTTGCTGACTGTTTCTTATTATTTTATTACAAGTAGCCAATAAATGTGATTAAGATTTTTATGAATGGGATAAGTTTAGTCAACGTTATTAATTATTTATATAATAGTCTTTATTTGAATTTTATTTGGAAAAGAAGTGAAAAAGTGGAAGTCCACATTTTTGAATGTTAATTTATTTTTAATTCAAAAGAAATCCGGACTTTTATAGTTTGTTACATTTTTTCTTGTTTTTTTTTATTTTTGTCTACTTTTCCAAAAAAAATAAAATAACAGACAAAAACAAAAACCATTATGAGAAAGGGAAAATTTGTATTATGTTTTGTGTCTGTTGAATGGAAAATTAGGAAAATACAATTCTTCCCATGTTACGAAAAATAATAAAAAATGATAAACGGGAAGTAATTAGAAACGATGATTCATAATCTTTAGAAATACAAAAATATAATAATTACATTTTAATGTTTTTGTTGTTGTTACGTTTTTATAGGAATAAAAAAAAAAGAAACAATAACAAATCAAAAAAAAAAAAAATTTTGAACAAAAACTACAATTTTGGCGCCAACGAAAAAAAGTAAGGCATCATCTTTTGAATGAAAATAACATACAAAATGGAAGATTAAGAAGAAGAAAAACCATTAACACGTTTTTGTATAATATATATTTTTTGACCCCGGAAATAAAAATAAAATAAAAATAAATAATTTAATGGAAATAAACGAAAAAAAAAATTAATTATTCCTTTAAAGTTAAAAAACCCAAAAAGCATAATAACACTTTGTATTTTTTTTTGTTCTTCATCTACTGTCTTTTTATAAATTATCTGTAAATGACAAAAAAATCTGTTCTGACCTTCGTACACCATTACAAAAACAATATGTAAAATTGTTGTTGTAGTTTTTCTTTCTTTATTTCTTTAAAGTTCTTTAGTTTTGTCTTAATTCTCATCTTATAAACAATAAAAATAAAATTATTCGCAAGTAGTTTTAAAGAAAAATAATCATAATTATCTTTTGAAGAACAAAAATTAAAATGAAACAATTTATTGATTTTTGGTATGATTCTTTTGTTTTAGTTTTTTCTTGGTCATGTTTTGGCCGTTCTACTTATTTTTTTTTATCTTTACTAAAAACTAAATAATTGAATGAAATATGATGGTATTTTAAACTGTTTGTGATTTAATTAAAGAAGAATGAAAAGAAGAAATTCAGTTTTCTTGATTTTGTTCTTTTTCTTTAAATTAAGTCAGTTGGTTATAATTAATTTTATTGTGTATTATAACAAAAATAACGAACAAAACATACATTATAAAGACAATTTTGCTTGTTTTATAACCGTGTATATATTTTTTGAAGATTAACTTTGTCATTTATAATTTTCTTTAGATTGAAGTTTAGGCAAAAATTATAAATATCGTCAACATCCATTTGTCAAAATTTTCATATTTCGACTATTTTGTTTGTTTCTTAACTTGAGTTTATTATTTCTAGTTGAATATTTTTGGATTAATTATCATGAATATTAAATATGTTACGAGTTTATATTATTAAAAAATTGTTGTTGAGTTGTTGATGGTATCTTCTATTATTGTTCATAGAATTTATTTAATTGGATAGATTCAAAAACATAAAATAAGAACATGAAAATATTTAATAAAGACAAAAAAAAACAACACAGAACAGGAAAAATTGAGTACAAAAAAGATAAAAGACAAAAGAGGTAAATCCAATGTTTGACATTTTGAATATTTTTGTTTCGTTATTTTGTTTGAATTTCTATGAAAGAATATTGTGATATTACTTATTTATTTCTTATAATTGATAAAAATATATACGATTGACGGTCATTCGCTTATAAAACAACAAAAAAAAGTTAAAATTAAAGTGAAAGGTAAAGCAGACCCTTGTTTTTGTTGTTGTTATTATTATTATTTTGACAAGGTTAAACCAAACAGGGTGTGTGTCTTTGCTAAATTTAACTGATATCGGTGGAAAAGCAATAAAAAAGAAAGCAAAATAATTGACGCTTCCTTAAATTTTATTAAAAACAAAAACAAAAAAAAAAAAAATAAATTATGTTTCCTTTGTTTTTAAAAATGATTTTTCAATTTAAAAAAATATAGTTAATTAGTTATTTTAATAAACAAAATGAAAAGGTCATTCACAATATTGAACCAGTGTACATTATTTATTTATAAAATATAAATCAAATTCAATTCTTTTTTTTTTGCCTTTTAATCAATTTGATTTGTTTGTTGCTTGTCTTATTTTTTTTTATGTATATGTTGTTCTTGTAATTGAAGGAGAAAAAAATGAATACTTACAAGAAACGGTTTATTTATAATTAGTGCGGATTGTAAAATATTAAATTTATTTCAATCTTTAAATGCAATAAAAAAAAATAAGAAAAAACGTGATCTTTATAGTGAATGCATAAGTGTATGTGTTTGTGTGTACAATTTCATTCATGTTTGGTTAAGTGCTTTTTGTTTCTCTATATATTTTCTCATTCTATTTGCTAAATTTTTTTTTTGTAAAAATTATAGTTACGATACTAAACTTGATTTAATTAACAGAATTCTGATGGTTTTTTTTGTAATGTGATACAATTTTTATTTATTGAAAAATGCTAAAAGTTATAATATTAACTATACAAAAGAAATCGTAAGAAGGAAGGAAATATTGCCTTGAAGGGCATCAACATACGCATACATACTCACAAACGCATTCACATGAATTATTAATTAATTAATTAATTCGTTAATAGAAATATAGTCACAAACTTGCAACACAATTTTTTGTATCGTTGTTGTTGTTGTTGTTTTTGTTCGTTTGATGACAATTTCTGTTGAATGACCAAAAGAAATGACCAACCAATCATCATACTTAATTTTTTTTATATAAATTATAAATAAAGCTACAAAAAAAAAACAACGGACAGAAAGAAATGAAATGAAAAGAAATGAAAGAAGAGAAACAAAAAATAAGTTTCACTTTCACTTGAAGCGTTAAAGAATAAAGTAAATAAAAGTAATAAATAAATAAACAAAAAAAAAGTAAAGAAAAAATGAAACAACAACAGAAATAATTGTGCCTTATTCCAACGGTTAGTTAATCTATTCGCATATGTGTTTCGCTGTTTATTGTTGTTTCAATTTTTTTATTGTGTTTTATATGTTTAAAGATGCGTTTACACTATATAGGAATATTAACTATAATAAGTACAACAACAATAACAATAGCAACGTAAAAGTGTTACTGAGTTATTGTAACAAATTTTTACTTTGCTATGTCATTTCAAAGGCGAATTAAATTTTAATAAAAGAAAGAAAGAAGACGAAAAAAAAAAAATAAATCTTCGTACAGATAAAAGAAAAAATGAAATAAATATCAACAATTAACGCACATCAAATAATTTTTCTTTAATTAAGTTAACAGAAATAACAATTTATTACACCTTAATGCTTACTTCCTATATACACTTTTTTTTCTTCTCTTATTCTTCTTCTTCTTGCTTCCCATTTCTTCTTTGTACACATTTTTGTTTTTTTTTCATTTTTATTTTAAAAGCAAAAAGAAAATTTAGAAAAAAAAGAAGCAAAATATAAATACAAAATCAACAGAACGCGAATAATTTACTATGCGATTTGTTTCAATTCAATAATTTAATAAACATAAAAAAAAGGCAAATTATTAATTTTCTCTTTCTTTTCATTTATCCATTTTTTGGTCTTCTTAATTATTTCTTGTTTGTTTATTAAGCTAATAAAAATAAAAATAAAAAAGAACGACAGAATGTAAAGTGAGTGGTGTGGATATGCTGTGTCATATAGTCATATGTAGAGTGTGTAGGGTAGGGATGATAGGATGGTTGGGTGGGAGAGAGACAGGAAGTTAACGATATGGAATATTTGATGCACTTCTTTATTCATTTTTTTCTTATATACGTTAAAATTGTGTCCGCATTTCAAACTGGCTGCGTCATCAATTTAATTTCTCCTTCAATTTTTAATTGTTTGTTTAATAAAAATGGAATAAAAATGAATTATTTTTCCAACAACACTAAAAATCAACTTTTTTTGGTTTTTCTTTTTATGTGAACAAGTCTTCTGTATTTTTTTGTTTTTTTTCCTTCATTAATTATTATTATTGTGTCTGTTTGTCTCGTTTTATTAAAACCCGTTTTCATTTATTCTTAATTGTTATTATTATTATTCTCTTGAATAGGTTTTATTCTACTTTCCATTTCTTTAAAATTTAACAACAATAACAATAACATCTATAACTACAATGATAATAAAAAGTAACAAGAACAACAATAAAAGTCAACATAATAAAAAAAAAGAGAACTGACGCAAAGTTATTTTTAAAATATAAAATTGAACATTTTTAAAAAAAGATTAAATTGTGACATTAAAATATTCAAAAACAAAAAAACTGTTTGAGGTCGTCTTAATTTATTGTCGTTTAATATTTTTTTTTCTTCATTTAATAAAATTTATTTTATGGCTTTTTAATATTTTCTCATTCAATATTCAATATAGTCAGTTCGTTTGTTCATTCATTCTTGTTTTTCTTTATTTTTCACCTCATTCGATAAAAAATGTTACATATGATTGCAGAAATATTGACATAAAACAACAGACTTATTGTTTTTTTTATATTTATATTTATTTTGAAGCTTATGAATTTTTTTCTCTTGATGTTAAATTCATCCAAATGTTCATCATTTAATTTTGATAATAAAAATGCAGTCAATTTTTTATATTCATCATCATCCTTTCACTCTTCATCAATCTTCTTATTTTCAAGAAAGATGAACGAACAAAATATGGTGAAAATTATTGATCACAGAAGAAGGAGAGGTGAATGTACCATCATCATCATAAATATATAAGTAAAGGTGCTAATTTCATCTTATTTTTTTGTCAAATGTGCACGATCTTTTTTCTCTCAATTTATAAATTGAAAGTTTTTTTTTCTTGTTTTTGTTGCCTTTTTTTAAATATTTTTATTTTTTGATAAAAATATTGTATTCGTTTTCTTTATCTTTATTTATTATTTTAAGCAATTAGAGATTTACTGAGACATATACACACACACACACACACACATCTTTTTGTTTTGTTTGACACAACAATAAATTTGGCAAACTATTTGAAATATTTCATATAAGGTTTTGTTATTGACACACACACACCGCACATCATATTTTTAGTGTCACAAAAAATTTTTTAAAGATCAAAGTGCACATTTCAATCATTTCATAAATTGCTTTTTCGTTTAATTCAATTGGAATTGCTAAAGAATTTCACTGCAGTACTGAGATTATTAAATAAATTTCATTGATTGAATATTTGAAAGAAGGTAATCAGAAAAATTTTCACTTAGAGATAAAAATTAAAATTAACCAATTATCGCATATTAGAAAACGTTAGAACAAACAGAAGAGATTTATTGTTTTTTATAAAAAAGAAAAATAATTATCAATAATAAATTTCAAGATGGGCAGCTTCACATCACTCCACCCTTCTTTTTCAATGCCCGACCCCTTAACCCAAATTCCTTCAATTTTATAAAATTAAAATAATAATTTAAAAAAAAAAAGAGAAAAGAAGAAGAAGAAGAATAAAAACCGATCGTGACTATGCTTCGTTTGAATTAAACAACAAAAAAATATACACAATTTTTTTTTCTTTTTACATTCATTGTTGTTGTTGTTTTATATTATTATTGTTGTTGCTATTATTTCATTTGTTTTATTAACTTTTTTCCATGAAAAACATAACACACAGAAAAGTCAAAACAATTGTTAGAGATATTTTTAATGATGACAACTTAGTAATAAGCTCCCGTCACCTAATAAGTCTGTGCACACGGTTGTAGTTTTTTTACGGGAACTGACTTAATTATAAATGAATTAATTTCTTTGGGCTATTTGTTTCTTGTTGTTGTTTTTTTTCAGTTGTATTACCGAAACAAAACCGTGTTATATTTTTTTATAATTATTATTATTGTGGATTTATGCAATTCCAGTGATTCAGATTAAATGAATTTTTTTATTAAGAAATTTGTTGATTTCTTTATAAAATTGTAGATTCTTATCTTGATGATTATGTAAAATTTAAATATGTTAATGATGATGATGAAGATTATAATAGTTTTTTGTTTAACATAATATGGAAAAATTCGAAAACGAAGAAGAAGAAAAAGAAGAAGAAAGAGAGAAACCAGAGACAATAAAAAAATGACACGCGGGCAAAGCAAAAAAAAATACTAAAACACTTATAAGAGTTTTGCGTAATCAATAAACTATAAAAAGTTATTATAAACGCGATTATATTTGGGGTTTCTTTTTATAAACATTTTTATTTCGTTTTCTTCTTTATATTTTCCTAAGAGTTTTCTTTTTATTTCATTTTTCATTTTTGTATTTTTTATTGTTTTTTCATTTTTTAAAAGCTTATTTTGTAATCAATTTCTGATGTATTTATTATGTTTTAATTGATTTGGTAATCTGCAAAAAATTTTAATTTAAAAAAGAAATATAAAATGGAAACGAAACGAAAAACAGATAAAATGTGTGACATTAAATTTGTTTGCAGATAGCGTGAGGTTTTCTTTGATACTTTTACGTTTATTGTTGTTGTTGTTGTTTGTGTATTTTCTTATTTTTAATTTTAATTCTTTTTGTTTTAATTTTAATAATGAAAATATTTGTACGAAAAATTAAAAAACATTTAAATTGTCTATGAACAAAGATGAACTTGAAAGTCTGTGCCCATTTTGTAAATCATTTTATTAATCCGTGCCGCTCATCAAATAGTTATTATGATTTGACTTTTTATTATTCAAAATATTAAGAAATGTCCAAAGAAAAATAAAATCCAATAAAAGAATTTCTGTATTTTGTTTCACTCACTAAAAATATTTTCCATGGTTAATGTATTTTTTGTTGAGGTAAAAAAATGTATTATATGAATGTCTGACTTCTCAGTTCTGTTCCCCAAACACAGCAAAAAATGAATAAATATAAAATCTGTCACTTTCACTCAAGATGAAAAAAAACAAAAAAAAAAACATAAGCAAAAACCCGATACAAAAAAAAGTGCAAATCTGTATTTTTTTTAAAAAAATTTTTTCAATTCCGTCTGTCTGTCTAATCGGTAATTGACTGACATTCAGTTATTTTACTTCTACAAAATAATTTAAAGTCAATTAAATTTTTTTTATTATTCATGATCATCATCATCATTATTGCAAGTGTGTGTGTATGAGTATGTATTGACCATGACCTTAAATTATTTAAAGAAAAACTAACGCACAAGTTTGTTGTTTTAATTATTTTTTTTTCGTTATGCAAAAATAAAAAGCGTTGAGAATTTTTCATTCTAGTGTTTCCTTCGTTAATTAAATATTTTCTCTTGGTTGCAAGAAGAAAAAAAGAATATTCAAATTAAGAAAAATGTAGGTGTGCGTCACATGACATGAGAAAGGTAACTTATCATGGATAAATTATTTATGAATTTATTGAAGATGGTCTAGGTTGTTGTTGTTGTGGCTGTGACGTGTGAAGGACGTGAGGAAGTTATTTATGACATCATTATTTGAAATAACCAAAAGAAGAAGGTAGAGGAGCCATATGTAAAAAATCAAAAATTAATAAAATATAAACAGGAAAATGTCATAAGCGCCAGTTTTTTATAAAAAATATATTTTTGCAAAATTTGAAAAAATTAAAAAAAAAAGAAGAAAAAAAAGGAGGCCATGATTTTTTGATAAACGTCAATGACGGCCAGTTTGTGATTTGTGTGTTAAGAAATTTTTTTTTATTTGAAAAGAAAAAAAAATGCTTGATTTTTTGGTTGATTTTTTTTTTGCTGTTTTCTATGTGAAGCTTTTTAATTATAATAAATATTTATGTCTTCTGTTTTTTAACTACATTTGACATCCTCCCATTTAAATATTATTAGTAGTTTCCCTTTCCGTTATTTTATAGCCCAATAAATTTATAGGTTAAAGATAACCTAAAATAAAAAACATAACATCAAAATTCTTCAATGATTTATCCAATAAAATTAAAAAATAATTTTTATAGTTTCTGGATTTTAAAATCATTATTGTTACTAAGGCCCAATGATGATCATGATTATTATGATGATGATGAAGAAAAATTAAGAAGAAGAGTGAATGAATAAGAAGTGTGAAGTATTTCATAAGATCTCACACACACCCAACATTTTTTGATATACATGGCGCCCCGATTTTGATTGCAACAACAAAACAGCATAATTTATATGTTAAAGCGATTATTTTGAATTAATTTTTACTTGTTGTTTCTGTTAATTTCTGTTGTTCTTGTTGTTTTTCAGTTTGATGTTTTATTTATGTATAATTTTACATAATAAATAATTAATAATTTATCGAATTAATAATGAATTTAATATTTATACACCTTTGGATGTTTCTTAACATTTTAAAATTCTTTTTTAAAAGAAGAAGAAGAAGAAACAAAAAAAATGTATAAAAAAAAATTTTTATGAAAAGAAAAAAAAACGATCAAAAAAATTGAACACACGGTGCCAGTTAATATCACCCAATTTCTTAAAACCCAACGTTATTCCCTTTGGGTGATAGTTAGGTTGGGTTTTAAAAAATTGGGTGAAACTAACTGGCACCGAACACACTTTTATCTTCTTCAAATTTTTTGTTTCTTGTGTCTAATTTTTCATTTTGTTATTTAATTTAAAATTTGATATGCATTATTCTGAGTCCATATTTATTTATTTATGATTTTCTATTATGTTTGTTTTAGAAATAAATTGTTGTTGTCACTTTGTCTGTTTAACAATATTTAGTATTTATATAAAAATCGAGGTCAACCTGATCGACCTTAAATAAAATATAATATCTCTATAGCGTTTGATTATCTTCACCATATATCTACATATATTGTGACTTTTATAAATATTGAAATCACATTATTTACGCAGAAGTCACTGTGTGAGTAGTACACACATAATACACATGTGTGTGTATAAACAGTGTGGTTAGGTAGGAAAAATCAGATTATATATGTATACGTGTGTGTTAAATGGTAATATATAAGATGAAAAGAAAGAGTAGATCTAACTTAATAAACCAATAAAGATGCATGTTGTGTAGGAAGAAAAGTTTTTTGCATTTTATAATTTACTTCATTTGATCTTTTTTCTTCTATAAATATTCCAATGAATTCTGTTAACTTATAACAAACAAATTGTTTCACAAGAGTTATTTTAACTTAACATTAAAGTTTTCTTTGTTATTTTGTTATTGTCTTTTCTATATAAATCAATCGGTTAACGACATCTTATATGTTGTTATTTCTCATATACATATATAACGGTTTATTATCTATTTTTATATAAATAAAAAAGAAGAAACAAAGTAAATATATTCTCTCTAAAATCTAAAAAAAAAAAGAAATAAAATACATAAATGAAACTAATCAATATATTCCGCATTTTTAAACAGAAGTTTATAGACAATGACCTCACAAACATCAATTTTATTATCATCATCATCAATATTGTGGGTTGTTGTCGTATACGTTATTTTTGTACGTGATTCCCTTCCTTCTAAATATATCCCCTCTCATCATTTCTTCATCCACAACCGCCTTATAGAATTTCTTATTTAAGATTGACGTAAATTTGTGGTGATCGCAAACGAAACCAGTTAACCGCTGTTCTTTATTAAAACATAAATCAAATGAAAATATTAAGTAGCTGACTTTTGTCTTTGTGTGTGTGTGTGTGTGTGTGTGTGTGTGTGTGTGTGTGTGTGTGTGTGTGTGTGTGTGTGTGTGTGTGTGTGTGTGTGTGTGTGTGTGTGTGTGTGTGTTTTTTTGAAGGGAAAAGACAATCGTAGAAGTTTTCAGAAGAGTGACTGGTTCAAGAGATTATGTTTTGGTTATGAAAGGAAGGAGGAGTGGGGGGTTAAAATACAACGAAACATAATTTGGATGTCGTATACCCTAAAAATTTGCAATAAAATTATAATAAATATTTTGGCTTCAAACATCTTTTTTTTGTTTTGTTTGTTAAACTTTTGGGATAAAAGCTTCTCGTTTTTATGACCTTTTTTTTTATTTTCGTTAAGAATATTTATTATGAATATGTCGTGTCCGGTTCGTTACCATCTCTGAACTTTATTTGTGTTTATTTTTTTGTTGCTTTTCTAGCGTTTAGCTGTTTTATTTTTTATTTTTATTTTCTTTATTTAAATGTTTTTATTGTTTTTCTTCTTTATTCCTTCTTTGAGATTATTCAAATTTACTTAATCTTTGACTTTGTAAATTTTGTTTTAAGATTGTTTGTTCAAAATGTTTCAACTGTAGTCCAACATATTTCAATGTATTCAAATGTGATTCAAGGTAAATTATGTTTAGTTTTCTACAAAAGGGTTTTTCCCCCCATTCTTATTTGCGTTGTATTATGTAGGTTTTGGGACAAACATAAATTTTAATGTTTACAACTCTCATATTTGTGGTTAGTCCATTTGTGTATGATTTATTTCCGTGCATTTTATTTCGAATGTAAAAGCCGACCAAAGTCAAATGCAAAATTAAACAAAATATTTTTATAAAAAATTATTTGCAAAAGAAACAAACAAAAACTTGAAAAATCAAATATTTATTGTGTTTATTTGCTATTTTTTCCTCTCTTCAAATTTCTGTTCATAATTTTTTTTCTATTCCTTGAAAATACCTCTACCACTACATTTATTCAACCAAATATTTATTTAATTCGATTTTATTTTTGAGTTTTCTTTTTTTTTGGATTTTGGTTGAAAACAAAAATTTCACTGTGACGCTGTGATGCAGCGTAAACTAGTGTGCTTTTGTTTCTTTTATTTTTGTTGTTGTTGTTTCCAATATGATACAAATTGATTTCACTTTTCATTTAAATAAATTAATAGAAATAACAATAAATCACGTTAATTATTTTGTTATTTTCATATATCCAAACTCGTCATCAGCATTATTTAGGTTTATTTTCTATTGGCGCACGAATTTTTAAGCGAAAACTGAAAACAGCGATCTAGACCATTTCATAATTAATTGAATCATTGCATTAAGGTTTTCCAACAATGCTGATTTAAAGAATTTATGGTGAAGTTTAAAGATTCGGACTCTGCCTTTGATTTATTTCAGGATTGAGTCTAATGAAATGGCGAATAATTGTTGTGTTTGTGTTTAAATTTTTGGACTTAGCCTAAGTTTGATTTATTTGACGTTTCACATGAGTGGGATCAAAAACATTATTTATTATTTATTATTTTTGTACTCGATAATAATTGATATTAAATATATTTTTGGTTTCAAGAAAAATTAATTGAAGAAATACAGAAAACAATTCATTAACTGTACCGTACTGTAAGATCGCGTGTATGTAATGTAAAGTGATGAATCCTTGAACAGAATATAATTACGACAATACAGATATATATATTTTGGTGTATTTCTTTTTTACTTCAATTGTTTACTACTGAAAACTAAAACAAAACACCTAAACATAAATCATCTTTCAAATAAATTAATTTAGAGTTTGAAGAAATAATGGTACTTCACAGAATTTTTTTTTTTAATTTAAAAAAGAACAACAAAAACAACAACAACAGAAAAGTATTCGCAAACACAAGAAAAAGTGACGCCGAACGTCGAACGAGATTCTTTAATTTTTCCTATCTTCTCATCTTCTTCTTCTTCTTTTTCTATATAATTTTTTTTTTTTTTGCATAGTTTTTAAAAAGAAGAGGAAGATGAGTGAAAAAAAATTACTTACATAAATTAATTTACAGAAAATATTTCAAAAGATTTATACAACAAGAGCATTTAAAGAAAAAAAGGCGAAATAATGAAATTCTTTTTTATTATCGATTTTTTTTTCTTAATTCTGTAATGACGTCATAGGTGAAGGTCGTGATGTCACAAAAATATTTATGTTTTTATAAAATAAATAAAAAAACTGAGAAGAAGAAGAAGAAGAAGAAGAAGAAGAAGAAGAAGAAGAAGAAGAAGAAGAAGAAGAAGAAGAAGAAGAAGAAGAAGAAGAAGAAGAAGAAGAAGAAGAAGAAGAAGAAGAAGAAGAAGAAGAAGAAGAAGAAGAAGAAGAAGAAGAAGAAGAAGAAGAAGAAGAAGAAGAAGAAGAAGAAGAAGAAGAAGAAGAAGAAGAAGAAGAAGAAGAAGAAGAAGAAGAAGAAGAAGAAGAAGAAGAAGAAGAAGAAGAAGAAGAAGAAGAAGAAGAAGAAGAAGAAGAAGAAGAAGAAGAAGAAGAAGAAGAAGAAGAAGAAGAAGAAGAAGAAGAAGAAGAAGAAGAAGAAGAAGAAGAAGAAGAAGAAGAAGAAGAAGAAGAAGAAGAAGAAGAAGAAGAAGAAGAAGAAGAAGAAGAAGAAGAAGAAGAAGAAGAAGAAGAAGAAGAAGAAGAAGAAGAAGAAGAAGAAGAAGAAGAAGAAGAAAGATAAAAATTGTTACGAAAGAAGCAATAAATCAAGTTGAAATAAATAAAATAAAAAAAGTTGCTCAATTTGTTGCAAGAAAAACACAGAAATGACGAAGAAGAGGAAAAAACAAATTAAGAGACGCGATTGAAGATCGCTCACCAACCAAAAAAAAAAGTTTTTTGTTTTTTTAGAAAATCAAATTTTAAAAAATTGACGAAAAAAAACAAGTTTTTTTCAATAATTTATTAAAGTTTTATTTTCTGTTTTTTTTTCTCTCTTCTCTCCTCTCTCCACACTGAAGAAACTGAACAAAGCTCGAGGTAAATTTTTTGACAAACGCCAAAAACTGAAACAAAAAAATTGTGAAATTTTTCGTTGTTGGTTTATTAACCGAAAATTGTGTTTGCATTATTATGAGTCTGTTTAAATAAATTTTTCTGTTTCTGTGTGTGCGTTTGTGTGAATTCCAAAAATATATGTGTGTGTATTTATTGGATCTTGAAAGACTAAAGAGTTTGGATCACTTTCGATTAAGTTTATTTTAAATGACCGTCAAGTGGCGCAACTCAAAAACAACAAAAAAAAACAAAAACAAAATATTTATTTTTTTGTTAACATTGTTTTTGTTGGGATTTTTCATTCAAAAAAAAACAAATGAAAAAAAAACAACAAAAATAATATAAATAAAATAATGAAAGTCGATTTTTAAATTTTGTTGCTGTTGTTGTTTTGCGTGCTGATTAACAAACCTAAAAATATTTTTAAGTTTTACAAAAAAAATAAATAATCGACAAAAAAAGTTATAATCAAAACCAATCAGGTTATCCTTTCATGATCATCATCTTAAATATTGAATAATTTTTATAAAAATTTGTCTTTTTAGTGTTCTCTCACTCTCTATCTCTTCCTCTCTTTCTTGTAAGTATAATTTGTGTACTTTTGGATTGAATTTTTTTTGTAGCGCAAGAATTAAATTTAAATAAAAATGAACAAAAAAATATAGAAGAAGTTTGGTTGGTTCACTACCTCCCCACCCTTTCTTTTTTATTGGACTTACCTCACAAACAAAATAGTCGCGTGTCTCAGCGTCATCCTTATTTATTTCACTTTCTGTACACTCTGCCTTTCTTCTTTATATTTTCACAAAATTTTCTTTTCTTTTCACTTTTCAATTTATTTTACTTTTTTTATTTTTTCTTTTTTGTCTTACAAAAAACAAAAAAAAAACAAACAACAGATTTTCCGTTAAATAACAATTTTTTTTTTTTTTTTAATAAAAAAAAAAAAAATTTTTCAGTTGTCCGTCATAACGTCACGGTTTTATTCTTTTATCTATTTTGTTTTTGTTTTTTACTAAATGAATAACAACAATATTCACTAAAAAATTCACCAAAATAAAAAAACAACAACAAAACTCAAAGAAAGCAAACAAGAAATCTGGAAAAAGGAATAAAATTTTAATTTTAATTTTTAGAAAAAGAAAATAATATAAATTTATTTTGATTTTTGTTCTTCTTCTTCTTTTTCTATTTCATTTCCATTTTGTCTATTTACATTAGCATTAATGCTGTGCTTCATTGTGTGTGTGTGACATTGTGTTTGAACAAAAGTGAGTGCGTGTGTGTGTCCGTATATGTGTGTGTGGGTATAAATGTGTGTGTATCTTTATTTATTAAAAGTATTAAATAACAGTATTTTGTAATTGTGGAAATTTACCAAAAGAAATATTATTAATTAGCGATGCAATTAACGAAACTTTTAACAAATTAATATTTTTTTCAATTTCAATTTCCAAATAAAATTAACGAGAAATTAGATGGAGAAAAATATTTTTCTTTGAAAGTGTTTCTTGGTTTTTACGATAATTAAAGAATTTTTGTTTTAACTCTGAATAAATTTTAAACCCAAAAATTAATTAAATAATCATTAAATTTTAGTTGGTTCGTGGTTTGAGTCAACAACAGTCTTATTGAATCAATTTCAAAGTTAAGCCAATTGAAAATTCCAAATTAATGAATCATAGTAAATTAAGCTAAGTTAAATAAAGTGACTTAAATTATTCATCTTTTGTATGGATTCTCCGATTATTTTATTGATGATGAATAAGAATATTTGTATTGTGCGCGCGCATTGTGTTTGTGTTGTGCTATTTTTTTTTACCAAATGAATTGAAAGAAATGAAAAAGAAAATTAATTACTGTGCGCGAGTAAGTGAATCTTATTAATTCTTTTTCATCTTCGTTTTTATGATTCTTCGTCTTATTTTTTTTGTGTTTTGTAAGAAAATAATTTTGTTAACACTTCCAAAAAAAAACCACAACAACAGCAACAATAAAATAATAATTAAAATAAAATAATAATTAAAAAAAAAAAAAAAAATTAAATAACAATAACATTAAATTGTTGAAATTATAAAAAGAAAAAAAACTTAATTAAATTAAATGAAAAAGAAATTAGAAAAACTGATTTTAATCCAAGACGTAAACCAAAAAGATAAAGGATAAATGAAAAGTATTGGTGAAATGATGAAAAACATTTAAACTTTTATTCCACTGTTTTGTTTTTCTTTTAAATATTTTTCGTCCTTTTGGTAAATTTTCTTAAAAGAATTTGAATTTGCACAAATCAAAACTTCACACACACATACACCAGATAAAACACATTTTTTACAGTTAAAAATAGAAAATAGGCAACAAAGAGAAAAACAACTAACCACGGTCTACGTAGCTTTAAACCTTTTTTTTTTTCAAATAATTTTCAAAAAAAAAAACTCGAAAAAAATTTTTATAAAGCGGAGAAGAGGTGCGGAAATCAACAACAAACAGAATTAAAAAATTAAAAACGACGTCTTTATCATAGAGTCTCAAATACAACTGACGCGTTTGAGACTAAAATCAACCAACCTATACTGAATATAAGAGAAAGTTTTTCTTCTTCTTCTTTTTTATTGTGAAAGGAGTCACGCGGTTTTATATTATACACATATATATTTATATTCATCACCACTACCCCTCTTACCCGTCTTACATCTTATACCAATATTAACCTTCCTACTCCTCCGCTAAAAATTTATACACACCGTACACTTCACCGATCGTCATATATTTACCTGTACTACTCCATAACCAACACCATGATCATCATCATCAATATCATTTACCACCATAATATCTACAAATACACATTCATTCATTTCTGCACACATTTTTATATAAAATAAAAGAAATACTATTGAGCGGGATACTACAAATTTATATCCGTATATATGTATGTTTACATGTTGTGTGTGTGCACTTCAGGTATATTTCTTTGCGGTTAATATTTACATACATGTGTGTGTGTGTGTTTATATGTATAGGTGTGTTTGCCTTAAGATAGTATACGATATATGAATATTTTTACTTTATTAATCTTTAAGAAAAAAAAAGAATTGGGAAGTCACATGTGCCAACAGCAATCATCATCATCATTTTGATCATAATGAAAATTATTCTTCCATGAGTACAAATGTGATAAATTATCTGTGTATGTGTATGTGCATTTAGTATTGGTATGTTGCGGATGCAATATTATTGTTTATTAAAAAAAAATTTATCTTATTTGGTACAGCAATAAATACACATACAACAACAATTAGTGTGCTATTCTGTTGTTGTAATTGTTGTTCTCCGCTGTTGTTGAATTTTATAATAATGGACATAATTACCACTCTCTAGTATTACTGTATTTTTGTTCTTGGTGTAGCTGGAATATAGAAGTTAAGATGTAACAAAAAATTTGTTGTTGTTGTTGTTGTCGTTGTTGTTGTTGTTGTTGTTGTTTTGCTGTTGTTATGTTTTTGTTTTGATGAAAAACAAAAAAAAAACATTTTTATCTCGTGATTAAAAAAAAAAAGAAATCAAGACAATAATAAAAATGTTAAGTAAAAAAGGCCTACATAAAGTCACATGATTGTTGTAAAATTTAACGCGTTTTTTTAAAGCGGATATTTTATTGTTGTTGTTGTAATTTTTTTAACTCTGTTGTGTTTTTTTTTGTTTCTTAGACGAGACGTAAGTACACCAACAATAACAATAATAGATACAACAAGATAAGAATTTTGTCTTTGATGGATTTTCATTTCTTCATCGTCGTCTTCATTGGTCCAACTCACCTATTAATATATTGAGACAAGAGTGTTGTACTCAAAGTTTGTATGTATGAATGTATGCATGCATGGTTACTTGTTTGATTTTATTCTAATCAAAAAATTTATTAAGTTAAATTTTTTTGTCTTTTTTCTTTTTGTTTGTTTTTATAGGTGTTGTTGTTGTTATATTTTTTGTTGTTTTTGTTAAAATGTAAAAAATTAAGAAAATAAAATGAGCACAGTAGTTTATTTATATTTTTTTTTGTGTCAAAAATCCGTTAATATTTTTCTCTTTCTATTCTATAAAATATTTCTTTCTCTTTCACTCTATCCTAATGACTTAGACAATTTACGTAAATTATATAAATATTCACGCCATTTTCTTATGTCGGGTTTCACAAATTTTAATTAAAGGCAAATAATTTTTACTGGCTTCTTTTATTTAAGTCACGCCAAATATTATATATTGTTCTGTCATTCATTACTTCATCTATAATAAGAATCACGTGAAAATTGTTGTGAAATCTACAGCATTAAAATTATTATTTAAGTCCAATAAATAAAAAAATGTTTATCTACATAATAGAATTTTTAAGCTAAAACGCTTTAAGTTAAAACGGTATAAGTAATGTCGGCATAAATCTAAATCCGATTACAAATGAGTTAAGTATCACCGTATATAAAAAAAATGTCTTGAATTCAAAACTAATGAATTTCTTTAATTCATAAAATTTATCCATGGATCAAAATTATTCAATAAATATTTTCTTTACGTTCAGTTTAATGAAAAGAAAATTTTTCTAAGAACTTTTACGAATGTTAGAGTTAGAAGAATGATTCCGTAAAATTCCATAATAACTAAGAAATTGTTATAAAATTTATCAAATGACAATCAAAACTGTGCGTGATGGAAAGAAATGTTTCTAAGTCCATTGTAATAATAGATCCCGAATGTATTAAAATGGCCTTGATATTCAATCGTAAGACAAGTTAATTAATAATATCGTTTGTTCGATGAATTATATACCCAACGGCATATCCGGGATAAAATTTGTTTGTGTTGTAATAATTTTTGGTCAAAATCACAAGAGCAAATAAATAAATCAAAATATTGTTGAGCAAAAACTCAAACAAACAAAAATTCCAGAATAAATTCTAGTTCAATATATGGGGACTCTTCTTAACCAATATATAAATTTGTTAATAATTGGAAATTTACCACACACAAAAAGATGACACTTTTACACCCGCATTTAAATTGAAAAACAAATTTCCAATTTCATCAATGTTCAGTGATTAAAAAAGGTAATTTTTCTTGTAGCGAATAATCTTTATATTCCTTTTACAACAATTATGCAAACATTTAAAAGAAAAATATTAGATTGACGACAAACCTCAACATTTTATTCAATTTTCAAATTATAGCAAATTTATTTAACTGATGGTGTGTCCGTGTGTGTGTGACGTCATCATTTAATTATTTCTGATTTGTTTGTTTATTTGTCAGATATTTCATTCTTTCTTCTCTTTTTGTTTCTATTCAAAAGAATTTTATGTTTCCATAAAATTCCAATAAAAAGATTATTTGTGTTTTTTTTCTTTTGCCTTTGAAGATTTTTTTTTGTTTCTCAAAAGTTCAAAGAATTCAGCATTATTTTTTTTTTTCATTAGAAGAAGAAAATTATAAAAGGTAATGAAGAAAAATGAACAAGTTTATGGCCTTGTTTTTTTATTTAAAATTTTGAGGACTTTCCCCAGAAAAAAGATGCTGTATCCTATTGTTGTTTGTGTTTGTCTTTATTCTATTTTGAACCGTGAAAATACGCTTAATAACACAACATATGTGCTATGTCAGCTTATACAGCTTTAAAAGCTTTAAAAATCGCTCTTTAACAGATGTTACTTCATTTCTTTCTTTTACGCGGATAATTTTTCTGATTTTCAATTGTGCTACTCAAAAATGTACGAAACCTGACATTTAACAATTCTAAAGATTATAAATGGAATCCTTCATCTGCCCATTTATATTCTGTCACATTCTTTTAACGAATTGTTATCAACATTTTTCTGAGCATTTAAAAAATTTAAATTTCAAATAATATTTTAATTGGAAAATTTAATGTTTCCAATTTTAACGCAAATTCATAATAAACCCAAATAACTTGACCTAATTTATATTTAATTACAGTACAGTCCGCAATAAATTTATCCGCACTCAATGTAAAAACGACGATATAATATTTCAATAATTAAAATTTTACATTGAATTTAAAATTAGGACAAATTATCATTAATTATTATGTGAAAACTTTTTAAAAACTAACCCACAACATAAGTAAAAGGGGTTAAAAATATTTAATAATCCCAAAATTTATTAATTTCTCGTAAAAAAATTTATAACATTTAAATTTTTAAAAATATTTCTGACGTCATACTTTTTGCAAAATATAGAATATAATACTGGTATTTTTCACTTTCACGTTTTTACAATTTCACCTTCTCAACAAAAAACACACACAATTATTCCATTATTCCAATATTCCATTTAAACAAATAAAGTAAATAAAAATATATAATGATGCCTGTATGACACAAATTTAACACTCGAATGGAGTTTTGTTATTTGTTGTTGTTGTTGGTGTATGTATTTTGTTGTTGTTGTTGCTTTTCGTGTGTTTTTGGTTTTATTATTGTTGTTGTTATTATATATATTTTTTAAATATAGGATTTTGTCATCTTTTCACTAATGTGTACCTCTTTTAAATATTTATGTGATGAACAACAAAATCATAGAACCTACATAATAAATAATAATAATTGCATAATAACATCAGATTTATTTTGTTTTAACAATCGTTCTTTTTATTCATTTAGATACAAAATATCATGATCCAATTCCCAAAAAAAAAACCAAATATAAGGAACAATAACAGTTATAGCAGCAATAATAATAAATCAAATTTAAAAAAAAAAAACATATTAAAAATGATCCATCCATGCATTAAACTAGAAACAAATTTTGTGATTTTTGTTTTTTTAATTCACTTTAATCTTTCAGAATTTTATTTTTTTATTTTCGATTTTGTCACTTTTTTATATTTTTTGGCATAAAAATAAATATATATATATATATATATATGTGAGAGTGTATTAAGTATTAAGTTTTAAGTTATACATATATATTAATTTGCAGTTCATTAACTAAAGTTCCATTCAAAATTATAGGTTTTATTTTCTTTAGAAATTCGCAACAGGATCTTTTGTATATATTTGTTGATTCTGTCCAATCCAATACAATGAAAAAGAAACAACAATAAAAACAAAACAACAGAACATGAAAAATTCATGAAATCTGGATATTTATCTCATGTGATTTTGTTGTTGTTGTTGTTGTTCTTTTCTTTTCATTTTTTTTTTTATTTTTTGGCTAATTTGATAGTGATGTGTCAAGCATATCACTCTAAGTCATGTGACTCTCCTGAAAATACAAAAAAAAAACATCCAACAAGAAATACCATAAAAATTTTATATACGCAGTCACATGACGGTTATATTTCTTGGAGTCAATTTAAAATCAAGAAAAGAAAAAGAAAAAAATAATACAGAACCGATTGAAACTGCTTTTGATCAGAGTATTTTCTTCTGTGCAATCAATGACCATCCAATGACCAATACTAATGCATTTTTGTCAATATACAACAAATCTTTATTAATAAAAACGGAATTTTTATTGAGTTTGTTATAAACAAGTGAGAGAGGAAGTGAAGTGTAAAAATAAAGTAAATAATAATAACTATAACTTACTATCTCTTTATATTTATTATCACGATTATTAAAAAGTAACAAATAATAACAACGACAACAACAAAAGAAAAACAAACAACCAACGACAAAAGGAAGAAAAGAAACGCCAGTAAAACAAAAAAAAGTATGCTTTACTATAAAAATTGTTGTTGTTATAATTATTTTTAAAAAACAACAAAAACAAAAAAGAAAAGAGAGTAGTCGTCATCATGATGAAGAAATATCACATGATCGTCGACCAAAAAAAATTCACAGCTTTATAGAAAAAAAAAACTTTCGTAATTTTATAAACGATTTTTATTGAAGTTGTTGTTGTCGTTAGGAAAAAAATTTAAAGTCAAAAACAAACTAAAAATGTAAACAAAACAAAAATTATTTGCTTATTTGTGCCCATGGGTTTTACGTAATTCCGGTATATAAACAAACAAACAAATAAATAATAACAAAAATGAGTATAGACAAAACTAAGTATAAATGAATAGAGTTAGTAGAGGAATGGAGAAGTGAAATTAAGCCATCAATATGAAGGCTTATTATTATTATTTTTTTTTTTTGAATATTTGTTTTGAAAGTTGAGCGAATTTTTATTTTTCGTTTTTACTTTTGTTGTAAAAATATACATTTTTTTCTTTTTTTTTGTATTTTCTTATTTAATTTTTAAATTTACTTTGTTAATATTCATTTAACCAATTTTCTAGAATGTTATAATTGAATGAATCTATAAAGAAAAATTCTAAATATTTGGTCTGATACCGTATGTGTGTGGTCAGTTATATGGGCGAAGTAAATTTTTTTTATATAAGAATTGATTTGTGACTGATGAGTTAATTTGGTTCTCATTCTAAATTTAAAACGTAATCGAATTACAATGACAGAATTTATTAATTTCAGTTTATCATTTTATATCGTATTGAAGCAACAAAGTTATAACATAAAACTAATTCATTGGGCAAACTTTGACAGAATCTATTAAGTTAAAGTAAAACCTGACATCATAGGCAAGGAAATGATGTTTTGATATAATTTAAGAACTTTGTGTTGGACAACACCATATCTAAGTGTGTAGGTGCATCGACAATATTATTTATTAGTTAAGTCATTTGAATAATCTCCAATTTGTTGAATATGATTCACAATTGACATTTGATCCTTGAACATTTCTCACAGCCTGATGAACAACTAACAATTATATTTAAGTGGCCCAATTAGATAGAGTTTTCTGTATTCTCATTTGACTTCTAATGGAATTAGTAATTCAAATAACAAATATTAATTTTTATCGCAACATAATTGGAAAATTATGTTAAACAAGGATAAGGCAATATTCTTTGATAATTGAATTAAAACGAAATAAAATAAATGTAACTATTACGTGATAACTTCACGTGATTTTGCTGTGACCCAAAAAAAAAATGTAAAACGCTTTATAAAAATATTCATTAATCCAATTTACAAAATTATTGAAAAAAATTCTCACATTTCAAAATAAGAAGAAAACAAAAAAAAAGAAATATTTGATTTTTAATTATGAAGAAATTTACGGACATTTAGTTATGAAATTAGTTTGTGTCCACGGTTTACAAAAAAAATTGTTTATGCACACACACACATACATACATACATACATACATACACACATACATACATACATACACACATTCATACACACAAACATACATAAATACACATGACCATTATAATTTTATTTGTGAAAAAAAAGGTAACGGAAAATTATTTATTTATTGATGTTTGCAAACGATGCATTCAGTATTAATATTTTCATAACAAATGAGTTCGTAGAATAAGAGAAAAACCAAAGAAAAACAAACCAAAAATAAAAAAATTAAAAATCAGGTTCATCGCTTAAAAAAGTCTTTCGTTTACTCATTATTTTTTCTCTCTTTTCTCATCACTTCTTTATTTATAAAATTAACTTTTACTTATGAAATGTTTACCATTTATAGCGTTATAATATTAAAAGATGCGTATCATTGTTAAATTTTATAATAATTTGATAAAATGAAGATGTTTCATTACCAACAAACAATACTAATAAAAATATTATAGCGCCAAAATTTTAATAAAAAAAAAAATTTATCAAAAAATGCAAAAGAAAACAAACAAAAACTTATATTCACTTATATAATTAAAAGAAACAATCTCAGCCTCTTCTATTTAAAATGAAGTAAACATTTTTATAACAAATCAACAATAGCGAGAAAAAATAACAACAAGAAAAATATATAATAATAATAACATATATAATATAACCATAACCTTTCTCAACTCAAATCATATCAAGTCTCACGTCTATTTGATATATAAATTTTGATGAGTTAAGTAATAATATAAAACGCGTGTAATCACACGAGTAAATATACAAACGTTTATATACAAATCTATATAATTTTGATGAATACATTTCTTATTACATTGGATTATAATAGTAATGGTATATTGGGTGGCGTATAACTAAGACAGAGTGAGAGAGAGAGAGAGGGTGAATCAGAATTAGTGTAGAGGTAGGGACAAGAAACAAAATTTTAATTATGATATAAACTTCTTTCTAAAAGAAATATATTTGTCTTCCACTCTAAACCCCATTTATTCATAAGATTTCATTTCCATTTATTTAGGAATTCCCGAAAAGAAAATTGACGTAATCGAACAAAAATTTAATTTTGGTTTTCTGTTTTGGCCTTTTTTGTTTCTTTAATTTTGTTGGATTGGTTTGCGCCAGTGTGTGTGTGTTTGTATGATCCCGGAATTGTTTCTAGTGAAAGACAGGTTTTATTTAGAATTTTGACGAGACACACGAGAATCTATTAAAGAATACTAATCAAGATATTGATGATTAATATGTTGATGATGAAGATGATGATGATAGAATTAAAGTGCTTCCACTTTTACTTTTCTGATGCATGACCAGTTTTTTAAGAATGATGAAGAGGAAAAATAATAGATAAAAAATAAAACAGAAGGCAAATACAAAATATTAAAATCAGAATAAATAAAAATACCAATTATTGAACAGAATATGATAATATAAGTAAAAATGACAGAAAGTGAAATTAAAAATAAAAATATTTCTATGTTTCTTAAAACGAATTAGTATTTTCAGTGGCGTGAAAAATATTATTTCTACAATGGAGGTACAGGCAACCTTGGAATGACCGAAATATTCTCTAAGAAGCAATTTAATTAAAATATTGAGAGTCCTATATTTTCCTGTAGACTCACAATCAACTCTAGTGACAACTTGTAAAAGGTGTTAGCGTATCTTCTCAGTTCTAAGAAGTTTCTAATGAGGAGACCATCATACAATTTTCTAATATCATCATAATATGGATACGAATTTTATGTAAAGTAATTTAATTGTATAATTAAGTATCTGTGAATGTCGCGACTGATAGAAATTTTTTAAATTATATTTTTGATTGCCATCGTGATGCATAATTTTAATATTTGTTTTTTTATTTGTTTCGTTTGTTGATTTATTGTCACTAATTTTGGATGAGTAATTTTCTTTTGTGGAAATATTGTTAATTAATGAAAGTCGGTATCATAGTGAAGGTATTTTCTTGTAGACACATAAAAACTAAATGAGCGAATTCATTTAGTAGCATTACAACAAAAAATATTTTTAATTTGTCTAAGGTGATTCGAGATTGTGTTTCAGTTCATGACCGAATTCAAATATTTCCTTTGCGCATACTGCTTAAAATTGGAAGAATCACACCAAATTTAGAATTCACATTACGTGATAAATGAAGTTAGTGTATTGGATGGACACCACTGGATTTTATCAAAGGAAAAATAAAAGAAACAAATAATTGTCATAATAAAATATATTACTTATTATAAATTATATTTGTATTGTATTATTTCATTTATCACATGACCCAAAGGCGATACTTGCATATTCATTGTATTTAATTTGTCTTTCTCTACACGTATTAGTAAATTAATAAATATATAAATAATGCCAAAGTATTACGAAATTCTATTAAATTATAATTTAATTATTATTGTTTTTAATTATTAAAGAAAAAATAAAATGATAACAAATAATTCTGTTTAACTACAAACAATCATGTTTAAATTAGAAATTTTACACATTTTGTTTCTTTATTTCTCTTTTCGTCTTTTTTCTCTTTCCTTAGGTATTAGGTTTCATATTTTGGCCATGCTGAATTTTAAAAACTTTTAAAACTGTAATTAAACAAAATGTTTAAATTTTATATAAGCAATGCCTTTAGGTTATTTATTTATCAAAAAGATATATTTTAACAGTTGGTGAAGTGGTGTTTGTGGGAATTGGGAGGATTGATTTTTTTCTAGGAAGAATTTTGTATAATTGTGATGCGTGTATATTTTAATTATGAATATAAAACGGGAATTCACAATGATAATTTTTTCTTTGGAAAAATTGTAGGTGTTTGATTTTATGTGTTCAATATTGTTCCATTGAATGTTTTCAGCTTCCATGATTATATTTCATTATCTCATTTACTGTTACTCAGAACTTCTAAATTACAAGTGGAAAAAAAACCGAATGACGTTTATATTTTTACATCATTTTAGTTTACGAAATTCATTCTTCGTATACATTCATTTTTTAGATGAACTTTATGTGTTTGTTAGAAGGTGACAACTCATCAATAAAAATACCAGTCAACAACCAAAAAAAATTCCAAAAATAAATCCACAATATGAAAATATATGAAAAAAAAGAAAGAAAAGTTAACAAATCGTTTTATTACGCGTAGAAACGAATTCAATGTCTTCTTTATTTTTATCATTGTTTATTACATTAGAAGTGAATATAATATAAAAAATAATCATCATCATCAACATATTTAATGATATTTTGTTTATTGTTTTCTATAGTTTTTTTTTTCTGTCTTCTTCTTTTTCGAACAAAAAAAAAAAGAATAAACAAGTCAGAAGAGACATTCCTCTGTTTTATATAAAAATTAAATCAAAAGATTATAAAATACGCGCGACAACTGAGCATAAAAAGTAAAAGTTTAAAATATTCTTTCTTTTTATATTTTTATTTTTATTTTGATTTTTATTTTTATTATTTTTATATTTTTTTGTTCGCGTTTTAAATTCAGTGAAATTTTTATTATTTTTATTTTAATTTTAATTTTTCTTTTTCCTCCTTCCTTCTTCTATTTCATCTTTTGTACAGATTAAAAGTTTAAGATAGACCAACTAATTACTAACTTAAATAAATAAAAAAATAATAATTTTATTTAATTATTTTTGTGGAAATTTTGAAATTTTATTTTTAGATTCGTGTAAAATTTTTGAATTTTTTTTTCTTTTAAGAAAATTAAAAAAATGAAACAGTTTATAATCAACACATAAAAAATTTAAATGGCATTAATTACGAATTAGGAAAGAATTAAAAATGCAAATGATACAATTAAATTATTTTTGCCGGAACACTGCAGATTTTTTTTACTCGAGTTAATTTAAATTATATCTAATCGACCATTTTAATTTGTGTTATCGCTATAATTAATTGCGAGTTTTTATTTTAGAAATAAAAAAATTTCTAACCTAAAAAATATATGAAAATTGGAAAGAAAAATTTTTATTCAAATAAATTTAAATTTCACAAAAGAGTTCGGGCACATACCAATTTTTGCTAAGAAAAATTTAAAATATTTTTTACTTTTTATATTTTGAGTGTTATTCAATAGATGACACTAGAATCAATTCGGTTCTAAAAGTAAAAAGTTAAAAAACTTTACTTATTAATTTAATAAAACATTTATTTATTTAATTTACGATTGATATTATTTATTATTTATTATTTATAATATTATAATTTATTATTTTTATTCACTTTCCAAACTGATCCAGGTGTTGATCACTTCTTAGTATAAGAGGCGACATCTCTTAATGAACAGAAGTACCGCATTTCAAATTAAAAATTTAATAAACCGTTGAAAAGCCGAAAATTTTGCGTATAGATTTAAAATTATATTTAATTTAATTTTACTTATTTGTTATGCCCAAAATTTTTTTACCACAGAAACCTAAGGTTTAAATTTTGCCTAATATATAATAACTGTGTCATCAATCAAATTATAAACAACAGAAACAAAAAGAAACAAGATTAAATGAAAAAAGAGTCAACTGAATTACGCTGGGTCTATCGTGTTATAATCGAAATAATTTACTGTCTTCACTTGAGGCCAAATTATATTTTCATTTTTTTTTTATATATAATTCTTTATTGGTAGAAGATTTGTACAACAATGTTGTACCAAAAAGAGAAAAAAATGTGCTTGAGGACTGTAATGCAAACATATACAATACACAAATGAAATACAATAAAAAGTCGAATTTGAATTATAATTTAATTTAAAAATATAAGAAACAAAATAAGATAAAAAAGGATGTATAATTTATATGAAGCGAAAGTAGCTTGAAGGTTTTAATAACAAATTTCATTTTTGTTCTGTTTTTTTTTAATCACTGCTGATTAACGAGGTGAAATCATCTGCTTTTTAATTGAAAATAATAATTATGAAAATAATAAGAAAAAAATAATGTTTTATACTGAAATCAGTTATATTTGAAATGACATAATCTATCTTATGATGAATGTGTGACTGACTCGATAACACAAACATAGAACCACAAAAAAAAAACATTATTATGTCTGGGCCGTGATCATGATGATGAGAAATGCAAATTTGGCAGCACCTTTAAAATGGCTCAATATGCCTGAAGGGATTCAAAATTGCCTATATTTCCTTTTAAACGATTTTTATACACATAATATCCATTTTTTTTATATTTTGCATTTATTTAAAAAGGAATTATTATTCCTGTAATTTTATTAAAAGTAGGTATAAGTTTTCAGAGAGAATAAAAGATTGACCTTATCAATGAACCTATCATTAATGGTCACACGTCATCTGATATTTTCTTATTTTTTTTTTATTCCTTTCTTTTTTCTTCTTCTTCATTTTACAAATTTAAATATTTTATTATTTATTTTTCCGTTTTTTTCTTTTTCTTCTTATTCTTCTTTTATGTTCTTGTTGTTTTTTTTTCTTTTATTGGATTTGGACTTTATAGTGTAAAAATCTCCTGTCGTGCTTAAATAAACTATACAAGCAAAAAAAACAGTGGGTAACTTAACGCTGTCCAAAAATAGTGTTTGTAAATTACAAACAAAAGAAATCTTTATAATTCTTCTTCATTTTTTTCTACTCCTTTTTGAATTAAATTGAATAAATGAGACAGTTCTACGTTATTCTTACAAAATGATCAATTCAAGAGAGAAAAAAATATTTATAATTTATTACAAAATGAATTATGTGTAAGAGGAAGTTCAACAAGAGTTAAATCTTATATTGTCCATATATTCCATATAAATCACTTTTTTCTGGTTTTAAAATGACAATAAGTGTTATGTTTATTGTTAAAAATTAGGCGTTGTACAACTTTTTTGAAACAAAAAATGAAATAGCGAACGTACTTAGACATGGGAACATTTAACTTAGCAAACTTTGTAAATTAATTGAAATAAAAATACCTGATCATAATTGACCTTGTAGAATTGGTCATCACTAGTAGCAATAACAGTGATGATTTATATGCACATTTGATTAATTAATAAACGAAGATTGAATAACAAAGTTTCTAGATTTGGTATTTGACCGTTATGATTTTCATATTATTTTCATTTACGTTATGTTGAATTTTATAATCAAAAATCAAACGCAAAATTAATTCTTTATTAAAAGAATTCCGCTATAGAGTTCCGACGCATACTTTTATAAAAATAATGACTCGAGTTACGTTTAACGTGATTAACGTGATCTTTTGTTATCTATAATTTGATACGCGGCACCTAAAATACAAACAGAAAAAGAACATATATTCGAGATGAATTAATTAACTCAACGACGACATTTAATGCACAATTTCAATTGGAAACAAATGTATAATGATAAAAGGTTTAAACTTTTCTTAAGTTGCATTTTTATTATTTATGACTTTAATGATTATAAAATTTAAAAAGAAAAAATATGAATGAAAACGTGAATTTATAATCATTGTATCAATCTTTGTATATTAGTTTTGGTATTGTTGGTAATTTGATGTTTAGATCTCTTACCCATTTCAAAAAGTTAATTATTGGGTATTTTATGGGTAAAAATGTGTTATTAAATAAAATGGAATAATTTAATTTTTTTACTTTGGGTTTCCTTCTGTTTTTAGTTAAATTTAAGTTGAGTTGAAAATGTGTACTGTAAAAAATGCTTAATAATAATACTCATCCGAACATAATTTCGCATACTTATGCCGACTGTATAAAAAATAATTTTTTTAAGCTTTTCCAAATCCAATTTATAGGGCCCCAGATATGCATGCCTTAAATTAACTTAAAAACTAACTTAAATTAACTTAAAAAATTTATTTTTTATTACATCGGCATGCATATCTGGGGCCCTATAAGTTGGATTTCAAAAAAAATTTCAGAATCCCCTCCTGTTTAAATAGCTATAAGCAATTCTGAATTTTTTTTTGAAATCCAATTTATAGGACCCCAGATATGCATGCCTTAAATTAAACTAACTTAAATTAACTTAAAAAAATTATTTTTTATTACATCGGCATGCATATCTGGGGCCCTATAAGTTGGATTTATAAAAAAATTTCAGAATCCCCTCCTGTTTAAATAGCTATAAGCAATTCTGAAATTTTTTTTGAAATCCAACTTATAGGGCTCCAGATATGCATGCCTTAAATTAACTTAAAAACTAACTTAAATTAACTTAAAAAAATTATTTTTTATTACATCGGCATGCATATCTGGGGCCCTATAAGTTGGATTTCAAAAAAAATTTCAGAATCCCCTCCTGTTTAAATAGCTATAAGTAATTCTGAAATTTTTTTTGAAATCCAATTTATAGGGCCCCAGATATGCATGCCTTAAATTAAACTAACTTAAATTAACTTAAAAAAATTATTTTTTATTACATCGGCATGCATATCTGGGGCCCTATAAGTTGGATTTATAAAAAAATTTCAGAATCCCCTCCTGTTTAAATAGCTATAAGCAATTCTGAAATTTTTTTTGAAATCCAATTTATAGGGCCCCAGATATGCATGCCTTAATTTTACTTAAAAACTAACTTAAATTAACTTAAAAAAATTATTTTTTATTACATCGGCATGCATATCTGGGGCCCTATAAGTTGGATTAAAAAAAAAATTCATAATCCCCTCCTGTTTAAATAGCTATAAGCAATTCTGAAATTTTTCTTGAAATCCAATTTATAGGGCCCCAGATATGCATGCCTTAATTTTACTTAAAAACTAACTTAAATTAACTTAAAAAAATTATTTTTTATTACATCGGCATGCATATCTGGGGCCCTATAAATTGGATTTCAAAAAATATTTCAGAATCCCCTCCTGTTCAAATAGCTATAAGCAATTCTGAAATTTTTTTTGAAATCCAACTTATAGGGCCCCAGATATGCATGCCTTAAATTAAGTTAAAAACTAACTGTAATTAACTTAAAAAAATTATTTTTTATTACATCGGCATGCATATCTGGGGCCCTATAAATTGGATTTCAAAAAAAATTTCAGAATCCCCTCCTGTTTAAATAGCTATAAGCAATTCTGAAATTTTTTTTGAAATCCAACTTATAGGGCCCCAGATATGCATGCCTTAAATTAACTTAAAAACTAACTTAAATTAACTTAAAAAAATTATTTTTTATTTTGCATCGGCATGCATATCTGGGGCCCTATAAGTTGGATTTCAAGAAAAATTTCAGAATCCCCTCCTGTTTAAATAGCTATAAGCAATTCTGAAATTTTTTTTGAAATCCAATTTATAGGGCCCCAGATATGCATGCCTTAAATTAAACTAACTTAAATTAACTTAAAAAAATTATTTTTTATTACATCGGCATGCATATCTGGGGCCCTATAAGTTGGATTTCAAAAAAAATTTCAGAATCCACTCCTGTTTAAATAGTTAAGAGCAATTCTAAATTTTTTTTTTTAAATCCAATTTATAGGGCCCCAGATATGCATGCCTTAAATTAACTTAAAAACTAACTTAAATTAACTTAAAAAAATTATTTTTTATTACATCGGCATGCATATCTGGGGCCCTATAAGTTGGATTTCAAAAAAAAATTCAGAATCCTGTCCTGCTTAAATAGCTATAAGCAATTCTGAAATTTTGTTTTAAATCCAATTTATAGGGCTCCAGATATGCATGCCTTAAATTAAACTAACTTAAATTAACTTAAAAAAATTATTTTTTATTACATCGGCATGCATATCTGGGGCCCTATAAGTTGGATTTCAAAAAAATTTTCAGAATCCCCTCCCGTTTAAACAGCTATAAGCAATTCTGAAATTTTTTTTGAAATCCAACTTAAAGGGCCCCAGATATGCATGCCTTAAATTAACTTAAGAACTAACAGTAATTAACTTAAAAAAATTATTTTTTATTACATCGGCATGCATATCTGGGGCCCTATAAATTGGATTTCAAAAAAAATTACAGAATCCCCTCCTGTTTAAATAGCCATAAGCAATTCTGAAATTTTTTTTGAAATCCAATTTATAGGGCCCCAGATATGCATGCCTTAAATTAAACTAACTTAAATTAACTTAAAAAAATTATTTTTTATTACATCGGCATGCATATCTGGGGCCCTATAAGTTGGATTTCAAAAAAAATTTCAGAATCCCCTCCTGTTTAAATAGCTATAAGCAATTCTTAAATTTTTTTTGAAATCCAATTTATAGGGCCCCAGATATGCATGCCTTAAATTAAACTAACTTAAATTAACTTAAAAAAATTATTTTTTATTACATCGGCATGCATATCTGGTGCCCTATAAGTTGGATTTCAAAAAAAATTTCAGAATCCCCTCCTGTTTAATTAGCTATAAGCAATTCTGAAATTTTTTTTGAAATCCAATTTATAGGGCCCCAGATATGCATGCCTTAAATTAACTTAAAAACTAACTTAAATTAACTTAAAAAAATTATTTTTTATTACATCGGCATGCATATCTGGGGCCCTAGAAATTGGATTTCAAAAAAAATTTCAGAATCCCCTCTTGCTTAAATAGCTATAAGCAATTCTGAAATATTTTTTGAAATCCAACTTATAGGGCTCCAGATATGCATGCCTTAAATTAACTTAAAAACTAACTTAAATTAACTTAAAAAAATTATTTTTTATTACATCGGCATGCATATCTGGGGCCCTATAAGTTGGATTTCAAAAAAAATGTCAGAATCCACTCCTGTTTAAATAGCTAAGAGCAATTCTAAAATTTTTTTTTGAAATCCAATTTATAGGGCCCCAGATATGCATTCCTTAAATTAACTTAAAAACTAACTTAAATTAACTTAAAAAAATTATTTTTTATTACATCGGCATGCATATCTGGGGCCCTATAAATTGGATTTCAAAAAAAATTACAGAATCCCCTCCTGTTTAAATAGCTATAAGCAATTCTGAAATTTTTTTTGAAATCCAATTTATAGGGCCCCAGATATGCATGCCTTAAATTAAACTAAATTAAATTAACTTAAAAAAATTATTTTTTATTACATCGGCATGCATATCTGGGGCCCTATAATTTGGATTTCAAAAAAAATGTCAGAATCCACTCCTGTTTAAATAGCTAAGAGCAATTCTAAAATTTTTTTTTGAAATCCAATTTATAGGGCCCCAGATATGCATTCCTTAAATTAACTTAAAAACTAACTTAAATTAACTTAAAAAAATTATTTTTTATTACATCGGCATGCATATCTGGGGCCCTATAAATTGGATTTAAAAAAAAATTACAGAATCCCCTCCTGTTTAAATAGCTATAAGCAATTCTGAAATTTTTTTTGAAATCCAATTTATAGGGCCCCAGATATGCATGCCTTAAATTAAACTAAATTAAATTAACTTAAAAAAATTATTTTTTATTACATCGGCATGCATATCTGGGGCCCTATAAGTTGGATTTCAAAAAAAAATTCAGAATCCCCTCCTGCTTAAATAGCTATAAGCAATTCTGAAATTTTGTTTTAAATCCAATTTATAGGGCTCCAGATATGCATGCCTTAAATTAAACTAACTTAAATTAACTTAAAAAAATTATTTTTTATTACATCGGCATGCATATCTGGATTTAATTGGATTTAAAAAAAATATTTTAGAATACCCTCCTGTTTAAATAGCTATAAGCAATTCTGAAATTTTTTTTGAAATCCAATTTATAGGGCCCCAGATATGCATGCCTTAAATTAAACTAACTTAAATTAACTTAAAAAAATTATTTTTTATTACATCGGCATGCATATCTGGGGCCCTATAGGTTGGATTTCAAAAAAAAATTCAGAATCCCCTCCTGTTTAAATAGCTATAAGCAATTCTGAAATTTTGTTTTAAATCCAATTTATAGGGCTCCAGATATGCATGCCTTAAATTAAACTAACTTAAATTAACTTAAAAAAATTATTTTTTATTACATCGGCATGCATATCTGGGGCCCTATAAGTTGGATTTCAAAAAAATTTTTAGAATCCCCTCCTGTTTAAATAGCTATAAGCAATTCTGAATTTTTTTTTGAAATCCAACTTAAAGGGCCCCAGATATGCATGCCTTAAATTAACTTAAGAACTAACAGTAATTAACTTAAAAAAATTATTTTTTATTACATCGGCATGCATATCTGGGGCCCTAGAAATTGGATTTCAAAAAAAATTGCAGAATCCCCTCTTGCTTAAATAGCTATAAGCAATTCTGAAATATTTTTTGAAATCCAACTTATAGGGCTCCAGATATGCATGCCTTAAATTAACTTAAAAACTAACTTAAATTAACTTAAAAAAATTATTTTTTATTACATCGGCATGCATATCTGGGGCCCTATAAATTGGATTTCAAAAAAAATGTCAGAATCCACTCCTGTTTAAATAGCTAAGAGCAATTCTAAAATTTTTTTTTGAAATCCAATTTATAGGGCCTTAGATATGCATTCCTTAAATTAACTTAAAAACTAACTTAAATTAACTTAAAAAAATTATTTTTTATTACATCGGCATGCATATCTGGGGCCCTATAAATTGGATTTAAAAAAAATATTTTAGAATACCCTCCTGTTTAAATAGCTATAAGCAATTCTGAAATTTTTTTTGAAATCCAATTTATAGGGCCCCAGATATGCATGCCTTAAATTAACTTTAAAACTAACTTAAATTAACTTAAAAAAATTATTTTTTATTACATCGGCATGCATATCTGGGGCCCTATAAATTGGATTTCAAAAAAAATTTCAGAATCCTCTCTTGCTTAAATAGCTATAAGCAATTCTGAAATATTTTTTGAAATCCAACTTATAGGGCTCCAGATATGCATGCCTTAAATTAACTTAAAAACTAACTTAAATTAACTTAAAAAAATTATTTTTTATTACATCGGCATGCATATCTGGGGCCCTATAAGTTGGATTTCAAAAAAAATGTCAGAATCCACTCCTGTTTAAATAGCTATAAGCAATTCTGAATTTTTTTTTGAAATCCAATTTATAGGACCCCAGATATGCATGCCTTAAATTAAACTAACTTAAATTAACTTAAAAAAATTATTTTTTATTACATCGGCATGCATATCTGGGGCCCTATAAGTTGGATTTATAAAAAAATTTCAGAATCCCCTCCTGTTTAAATAGCTATAAGCAATTCTGAAATTTTTTTTGAAATCCAATTTATAGGGCCCCAGATATGCATGCCTTAAATTAAACTAACTTAAATTAACTTAAAAAAATTATTTTTTATTACATCGGCATGCATATCTGGGGCCCTATAAGTTGGATTTCAAAAAAAATTTCAAAATTGCTCTTACCTTTTTAAGCAGGAGTGGATTCTGAAATTTTTTTTTAAATCCAACTTATAGGGCTCCAGATATGCATGCAGATGTAATAAAAATTTAAAAAATGTATTACTTGAAAAATGTGAAAAAAAAAAAAATTTTAATTTTTAAATTAAATTAAATTTTTATGACTATGAATAATTAGAAGCACAAGTTAGTCTTGTCATTTGTAGTCATTCTATCATTCATTATCTATTTCATATAAATCATATACTGAATCAAGTTAGAAGTTCGGAGAACAAAACAATTTATAATTTTCAATCATATTTTATTTTCTTTATTAACAATTATGCCATTAAAAATAATTAATATGATCTATTTGAGTTATTCCAAATTTTAAAATAATTTTAATTTTTAAATCAAATAGAAAATACCTAAATAAATGTTACAATAATTAATAAATTTTTCTATTTATATATTTCGCAAAGAAAAGTCATAAAAGTAACGACAAAGTAAAGTAAAATAACCATAAAATGTGTCAACAAAAATAGTAACAAAAGAGTTACTTTCCATTCTATATGTGTTTACCTTTTTTATTATAGTATTAATATATTATTTTTTATTTGAACCATTCAATAATGATCGTTAATGAGAGAGTTAAAAATTATGAGAAGAATATATGAAAGACTCTTCAGCTATATATTAAATGTTGAAATTAAATTGTAATTAAACGTTGGAACAAAATCATTCGGATTTTATTCCTTTAACTCTATATCTCTCTTTATAAATTCATTTTAATTGGATCAATAATTGTCTCCTTTTAAACTCACTAAATATATGAAAAATGAAATGAATTATTAATAATTAAAGGAGGTGATCATAAAATAAGGAAGTCGGTTATATTATGCCTATATATTTTATATGCAATCAGTTTATCGTTTGTCAAAATAGAGTGAAATTGTATACCATGGCGATTATGAACTACATCGCCATATTGACTTCGATCAAGAAACAAAAACGTTAATAATAATTCAACTTCCAGTAAAGAAGAAGAAAAACATGAGAAATGATAAATATTCAATGAAATACCACAATAAAAATCCAATTCAATTTTAATATATTTAATTTCATTAATAAAGAGAAACGAAATGGAACAAGAAAGAAAAAAATGAGTAAATCATAAATTGTATAAGAAGAAGAACTTTAAAGAAAAATAAAATATAACCAAAAGCTTTTGTAATCGAATCTTCATTTATTATTTTATTCCTTTATTTTTTTTTTCTTGCCATAAGACAAGAAATAAAATATAGGCATTTGTTTTTTCTTTTCTCTTCTCCTCCATCATCAATTGGGGACGCGCAGAACAAATATTTGGTTATATCTAATGGGCAAAACGTCATCATTAATTTTATAAAATTTGTTTCGCTGAGTTGAGTTATTCGTTAAGCTTTTTGGTTGGGTTCGCTGGATTTTTGTTTCGCTTCATCTTGTTTTTTTTAATTTATTTAGATAGTTGTTTGTTTATTTCTTTATTTTTTGTTTTTATAAATAAAAACAGAAATGAAAAAGAAGCAAAATTGAAATCAGTCAATAAGAATAAGAATAATAATAAGAACAACAAATATTAATATAAATAATTTATTGTATAACGTAGAATACGATTATGAATTAAGAAAATTTTGGTGTTTATGACATGAATATAATTGGAAATTAAGGTTGGTTTTTTATCATCATTTTCAAACCTCTATAGGGGGTTTGGGTTAACGATGAGTATATATGGTATTGTTAAGGCAGATGGTTCAACATGATAAAATGAAAGACATTTTTAAAAGTCATTTTGTTTTTTAATCCTGTAATTGTCTCTCTTTCTCTATCTGTTGAACTTTAGTCAAACACAACTAATTCAGAAAAAACATTTTAGGTTGAAAATTCAGCAATTTCCGGATTAAATTATTTCCTTGAAGGAAGTATAAAAATTACAACAATATCACATCACTTCCCAAATGAAATTAATGAAAAACTATAAAGCTTTCAATATACGATGGGTGTTTGTAGCACAAACTTAATTTACCACTCAAAACTACAATTTCAAACCTATGGAAACTTTTTTTTCTTATATGTGTGTTTCTTCTCGTTAATATTACTTCATATTAAAACAACAAAATCAGATATTTAATTTATTATTTATTTCCATTAATTAAATTGAAGCAATAAATTTTCTTGACTATTTGATGAGTATACACGCGGCATTTCTTCTTCTTTGCCTTATAATTTTACATAATTTGTCGGAATATGTGTGTGTGTGTATTTCTTGATATTATTTCATACAATTTTTTATAATTCTCGTTGCCCCAATAAAATATGAATAAGAACAATATTTTATTACAAATTTAATTTATATGAAATAACCTTTGAATAATTTATTTTTTCTGATGTCCTCATAATTTTAATACAAAAATAATATTCTTTATGAATAAATAATTATTATTTATAATTGATTATAATTCTTGTTAAATATTAATTCAACTCAATAAGCATTATTGGCCAGTACGACATTTTTATCAAGTTACTAAAGTGGTCAACTGATCATCAGTTATTCTAACAGGAAGAATTTAGGAAATAGATTCTCTTTTTCACAAATACTATAGCTTATACTTTTATTACGTTTGCTCTTTTCTACATTCTCATATATCTGTTCTTCAATTAAGAGTCACTTACAATTGTTGTGAAAACCAGCATGAATATAATATCGCCTTTTCGTATATAGAAATTTGTTTCTCACTGTGCTAAAATGAATATTTGTTGCTCATCAATTTCTCATTTGAGTAAAACCTATCTTATCGGATCAATGAGGAATTTGTTTAAATTTGAAAAACATTTTAAAAAAATTAAAATATATTACCTCATTCAAGTTGTGGTCAAATTAGAAAAGATTTATTTATTAATTAGGCAAAGTTTCAATATTTTTTCGTATATTTTTGTTTATTATTTTTAATTGTTTATCTTTTTATTTATTTAATTGGTTGTATAAGTTTTCGTTTAATTAGGTTGATATATATTTCTTAGACAGTCGAAGGTCTGTCATGTCAGTCAATTTTGTTTAATTTTAAGAAGAACAAGAAAGATTTATTTTTTGATTTTATGCAAACTTAGGAGACTTTTTACTATTCTGACTTGGCAATCAAATAGAAAAAGTTAAATGGCAATTACTGAATTTACAAATATTAAATTAATTAAACAAACAAAATTAAAACTTTCCTTTAAGTTTAATGTCGAATATTTGATCAATCTATAAGAAAATTTGTAGAACTTGCTTTTATTTCCATTATTTTTGATATGTCCCATCAACTTTTGAAGTTCTATTCAAATTTTAAATTTAATGCATTTAATCAAAATTTCTTTCAGTTTTTCTAAAACCAACATATAAAATGCAGAAACTGAACAACGATAAACAAACATATAGAATTTACGCGCATGAACCTCTTCAAGTTCAAAGTCGTATCGATTATGATTACAAATCTTCTAGTTTGTATCTTATTATTTCATATGTGATTTTAATCTCTTTATATCTTTATATTTTTAATCTTTGTCAGGAGTGTACTAAAAAGCAAAATTGTCATGGACATTTTCAACAAAACAAAATTATTGAAATGAAGTTAAAATTGAAAATCCATTTAGTAAACCATTAATAATAAGGAAAAATAGAAAAGTGACCCAAACTAAGGTTCACACCTTAGTTTGGGTCACTTATAACAGATTAGCCCATCGAGAATATATTTGGTAGATCAATTCATTCCTGAATCTTGTATCTATACAAGAAACTCAGTTAAAATTATTTATAACGTTAAAATGACACAAATAAAAATTCAAACGCCCCATTTGACATTCATTAGACACTTTTAATAAGTTTCTGTAAAGCAGAAATGAATCGTTTTATTCTTCACATATAAGATAATTATAATGTCTTAAATTTTACAAAATAGGTTTAACGGTTATAGACATTTATAATGTGACAAAAACTTTTCTTTATTATTTAATTTTCTGTTAAACAGTTTTATTATTGTTAGCTCAATAAATTCTTAAACTTTATTTATTCATTTATTACTCTTATGATTATTATTATTATTATTATTATTATTATTCATATGGAACTTTTCTTTTGTTTATAAATGCATCTTGAAATATGATTTAAATTTTATACGAAAGTAACAACGAAAACAAAACCGATTATTTGGCCAAATCATATAAAACGTATAAACAGCCAACGTTGAGCAAGAAGAAGAAGAAGAAAGGGGACAATAATAAAGATATGCAGAAATAATTTAATAAAATTCTGCCCAAAATAAAAAAAAATTAAATCCAATTTGTAAATTGCTGTTTTTTTCTTTTTAAACAAAATATTAATTTCTGATTTTTATCGTATAAATATCATCCCGTTTATTTAAAATTTACAACCGCCATTTCTTTGTGGTGAATAAATTGGATTAAAACAATTTAGTCAGGGAATATTTTAATTTGAGTGCATTCTTTTTATAGTTTCAGTTACATTTTCATTGTGTTCGATTAATCGATTAATCGGTGTTCATTTTTTATTAAATGATGTTTTGACAGAATTAAATTAGATTTTTTATTTCATATTTTGAAGGGAAATTTATCTTAATTTTATTATATTTTTTTTAACGTTTTGTTAAAAAAAGAAGAAGTAACAACAACAATAACAAACCAAAAAAGTAAAATTACAACCAAGGAAATCATCAATTATAAATGAATCGATTTTAATCAGAAATCGTTTAATAATTATTATGATATTTTTGGCTAATGATCTTTTTGGCTAATGATCTTTTTTTGTGGTTTTGGGTTGATGTCAAAAAAAAAACAAGAAAAAAATCCTAGAAATCATTTAGTGGGTATTGTATAGAAATAAAACGCGATGAAGAGATTTTCTTAATTTTACATTTTTTGTATATATAAAGACAAGAGAATAAGGCAGCAAACAACAGAATATAAAACATGGATAAACACTGATTTCCAGTTTTCAGTTCCAATTTGTTTTCATCAATTAAAGAGACATATAAGAAAGCGGAGATCCTTTAAAGACATCATTAATTTTTTATTGCCGCCAATTTAGAGTAAATTAAGAATGTTAATTTAATGGTTCGGTCATTTTGATACAAGTTTTATTTATTTCTTTCTTTTTTATTTTATCATCTTGTTGATTAATTGGATCGTATAAATGGGAGTATGATTAATCTTTAACCAGAAGTAAACATTTTGAACTTTATGCAATTATACATAATACGCGAATTTAATATTGTTGCGCTTCCAAAATGGAATTTGACAAAATTAAAAAAAAAAGGCAAATGAAATCTGTTGAACAAGAAATTAAAAATAATTAGAAATCAATTTATTGCACAATTAACACATTCACCATGTTTCCAACAAATTATAGGGTGATCAGGTGTTGGTCTAAACCAAATTCTACTCCTGTGAAATTTTAGCAACAAGAATAACAAAATTATTTTAAAGATTTCATTTGTTGTTGTAACTTTTGACAATTAAAAATAAAAGATTATCATTGTGGCATCCCTTAGAGCGTGAAAATCGCGAATAACATAAGAAATACCTGCAACCAAAAAGGATAACCCTCGGCAACCTCTCTTAATCTCTAATGTAAAATACCAACAAAAAAATTCAATCGTTCTTGACAGCTTATTACTTTTCCCCCCTCGCATAATAAATGATTTTAAAGGCGCCAACAAGAAGAAGAAGAAGAAGAAAAAAAAAAAAAATATTCATCGTTGAATAAAATTAATTTTTTATTTCTGTTATTTTCATCCATTTTATCATCTTTCATCTTCTTTTTCCTCTGCATTCATCAACATCTTTCTGTTTTTGTTTTTTCTTATACATATCAAAAATTAAGAAAGACGAATAAAAAAAATACGTAAAAGATTAAATAAAATGTTGATTGGAAATTATATAAATATTTTGTTTCAAATGTGTTTTTAGATTTTATTTAAAAAATGTTAGGCTCGTAAAAAACCAAAAAAGACAAGACACCCACCCATCAAAAACAACAATTAGAAATAAACGAAAGAAAAATGTTTCGTGTAATAAGAATTTCTCTGGTTTACAAGTTTCTATTCATTTTTACTTACCGTTAAAAATATTTTGAACATAAAATAATAATTCACTTAAGACATTTTTATTACAAAAATTTTTTTGATAATGAAGTAAATGACTGATAATAAAAAATTATATAAAAAATCCATCAAAATATTTATATCGAGATGGTGTTTGGTTTTGAAGAGCAACGTTTTTTCTTTCATTCTTTTCATGCTTTTGTTTCTTTTTATTTTGTTGTCTGCGTGCGATTGCGTCGTTTAACTCAAGAACCTACGCAAAAGTAATAAAAAATTAAAGAAGAAAAATAAAACGACTGAAAAATTCTTATAAAGATTGATTCACAAATAATAAAATTATTTATGATCTATTTTTTTCTGAAGTTCAAATTTGAAACAAATATTCTTGAATTTGTATATTTAGAAAACAGTAAATTCATCTTATGGGGTTGACTGAAACAATTGGCAGTTAATTTAAATCGTTCTTTCTCTCTTGTTGTGTGACGACTGGCGAATAATTATAAAGTCCTTCTCTTTTAGAGGATACTACTAATTTACTGTTAATGTTAACACTTTACCTTTGATGTTGATCATCTTCATTTATAAAACTATTTAGATTCGCTGTCAAAAGTTCTTTGGATTTTATGAAGTTCAGGGTTTCGATAACTCATATGACAGATGGTCAGTATAAACCTGTCATTGTGAATTAAATCTCAATTATTATTCAAATTATTCCATTGAATAATGAAAAGTCAATAAAAATTGTGAATTATTTCGATTAAAAATTATTCAAAACGAAAAGTCGAAGAAGTTGAAATAATAAAGCAATAAAAAAACTAGATTTATTAAAAGAACACAAAAATATATAATTCTTAACGCCTTCAATTTGTGTCCTGATTCTCCAACATCGTTCAGAAAAACATACAACATAGCTACAGCAAAAATAAATAACGAAATGGAAAAACACGAAAAACTTATAATGTTTTTCTTAAACAGAACAAAAAAAAAGAGTTTCGATCGCAAATGTACAGGAAATTTAAATTATTGTATTATTTTATTTTTGATAAATAAAAATTATAAATGAAATTTAAAAAACACACACACAAACTCGCATTTTCGATTACTTTCAAAGTTTTAAAGTTTCAAAGTTGCAGTTTTTTAATTTATTAAAATCATTTTCCTGAATTTTAAATTTTATGTAAAGTTCAAATAAATTATACTTAATCTTAGCTGAATTGTACTAAGTACATAAAAAAAGAATAACTAAAAAAAAAGTGAACTTTCTACTTAAATAAATAAAACAAAAGATTGAATCTTTATTCAAGAATGAGAGAAACATATAGTCAAAGAAGAAAGCGGGGTAAGAGGAGTTTTTTTATAATTGAATCTGTCGATAAAAACAAAAAAACAAAAAAAAAGATCCAATAAAAGAGTTAATTAAATTTTAGCTGCGGGGATGTTATTCCGACGTGTCTTCTGTTCTGTGTTTTTTTTAATGTCTTTTTCATCATGCTTATTTTGGACTCTCTGATCGGTTTTCAATTTAATGAGAAGAAAAATTGTCATTTATCGTTTCTTCATAATTATAATAAACAACATTGTCATGATTATCATTCTGTAGTTTTCAAGAGTCATTGTAGGCTCTTGAGTTAAGTTTCCACGAATTGAAAAGTTCATCTTTTCACGAAGAAATAATTTCATTTAAAACTTGGACAACACCTCCAGTAATTGTCAATATTTTCTATCCAGAATCTGATTTAGTTTTTGTTTTTTTTTTGTTTCTGCAAAAAATCATTTAAATTTGAACTTTTGATTTACAAGGGCATACCTTTCTCCCACTTCACACGAAAATTATAAAAACAATAATTTAATTTTAATGAATTTGAAAATAAATAAAAATTATTGCTTTGTTATATTTTTTAAACATGGTTGTGTAAACCTAGTTATATAAAAAAAAACACACACAAATATGATATAATAAGGCGTCTAAAAATGAAATTGAATAAATATATACCTTTTCATTAGAGATAATTACAGAGGTCTTGTATTACTAAAAACACTTAACATATATTTCATTAGTTTCAATTTTATTGTTGTTGTTATTCTTCTTACATCTTTGTTCTTATATGAGTGTTCTCTTTTCTTTATCTATCAGAATGGTTTCTTTATTATTTTGTTTGTTGTTTTTTCTGTATTTGGATTAGAATTTTTTCATAAAGTTACACACAGATACACTTCTTGTTCAATTTTATAATTTTTGTTTGTTTGTTTGTTTGTTTTATTATTGTTGTTGTTATTGTGGTTGTAATATATTGTCTGTAAATAATAAATTCATATACATCACCTTAACTTTTGATGCCTTAAGGATCTTTAAAGTGTAGGAACATTTATTTAAAGAAGAAACTCTTTCCTTGTTTTTCGTCTTTCTCTGTTTCTTTATTAAAATTTTTTTATTGCGTTTTATATCTTCTCTTTGATTCTTTTTTTCAACAATTTAACATTTTTATTTGCTTGTGTGTGTGGCATATGTTATGCGACTGTGTGTATATTGTGATATATGAAAGACCCATGTTCAAGAGTCTAAAAGACAATTATTAATCCTTTTTTTTTCTTCTTATACAAAAAATGATTTAAGAAGATGAAATTAGTGAGAGTGAGAGAGAGAGAGAGAGTGAGGAGGAGGATACCACAAAAATAAAAGAATATATAATTTAACAACAATTTAAAAGAGTCTGCGTTTGGTGGTGGACCATAAATAATAACGTAAATTGACATTTTTGTGATGTCCGAAAAGGATACAATGTTTTTTTATTACAAACAATTTTTTCTTCTTCCCTTTACATGGAGGTGGAATTACGTTTTATATTTTGGTGTTATTTTACTGATATTTTGTTTATTGTGTCGTTAAAAATAATTAGAGAAATAATTTATAAATAAGAAGAAGCTGAAGTTATGACTTTTTTCTCTCTCTCTGTTGTTGTTACTCTTTTATTTTCTGTTGTTGTTTATAAAATTAACTCAATAATTATTGGCCAGCAAGATGAAAGAAAAAACAAAAAAAAGAGAATCAATTATCGCCCAGAAAAGTTTGATCTTTCGATTTCATCCTAATTTATTCTTATTATATTTTTTCGTTGTTGTATTATTTATAAATTACGAAAGAGTTAAGAAAGAGAAAATCTATAAAATTTCAAATTTTAATTAAATCAAAATCAAACAAATTTACTGATCTTCTCTTTCTATATATGAAAGATGATGAACCATCTTTATTAATATTCCTTCTCTATACATAACATCAATTCAATTAACTGACCGAAAAATGATCTCAATTATTACTTTGTTGCTTTCTTTAAATTCTGTATTTGTTTATATATGTGTCTGCTATATATTCTATATTACCGATTACAAATCAAATGATTTGGACAAATCCATATTTAAAGTCAGAGGTATTGTATCTGTTGTAGAATTTTTTAAAGTGGGTTTACAATTTCAACTGAAAAACCAAAACCCTGGATCCTGTATAAAGTTTAAAATTAAACATACAAATTCAGTTGAAATAGAAAATTGTTGCAAGTCTTGAAACATGGAAAATTTTAAATAAAATTTCAATTATATCTTAAGTCAAATATAATAAATCTTTTATCCTATTTTCCGAAATGTTTACTAAAAAAAATAAAAACATAAAAATAAGTTCCTTCCAACTGATTTCATATAAATTCTGATGAATTTACCTGTACATATTTATCTACACACAATATCAGAACACGCACTCATATACGCACAATAATTGTATATAAATATATAAGAAAGATAGATATAGAGAAGGATGAGACGAATGCATTATATTATATATAGGAAAATACAATAATAACAATAATAAAAAGAATATAAATTAACCTCATACATCTTTCAATACTCATTAATTTCTCTAAAACCATCATAAGAGTTCCTCTTTTTTTTATATACAAAACAATTAAAATACTGACATTTAAGAAATGATTTGTTTAATGGTTCGTTATTAATTAACGTAATATTTGCATATTTATATCATTTTTAACATGATTTTAATTAACTAAGAAAGAGATGGTTTTTTATTTTATATTGAAATTTATATATGGGTTTTATATATTCCTCAACTAATTGAAATTTATATTGATTTGTTTGTCTATAACGAATATAGTATAATCCAATCATATCAATGTGTATGCGTTATTCATTATTTTTTCTTTCTCTTCATTTCTTGTGTTGTTTTTTTTTTACAACAGTAATAAAAATATATTTGAGAAACAAATCAAAAAACACTGGATAATTGAAGCAAAGCAACAACAGAGAAACATCAAAAAATAAAAACTGAACCGAATTATTATTTTGTTTTTTTTTTTAAAAATTAAGCATATAGCTTTATAACCAATTAATCAATATAAAATAATATGCAAAGGTTTATATTTTATATATTTTCATTTAGATTTGTAACATTATTTATTTATAATTACATGGATTTTTTTAAAAAAATGTTGATTATCTGAAACAATTGTTTTTAATTTCATTTACTATTAATTATTTATTATGTAAAAATAAATCTTACAATAAAAAAAATGGCAATAGAGAGAGTTTTATTGGTGCAAAAATTACAATCAAAATTGTAGGTAAATTTTTAATTATTTCTCGATTAACCGTGTTTCAATTTATTTTAATTATTATTTCTTTTATCTTTTATTTATATTTTAATACTTCTGAATTTTTGTGAAACTAATTGGGTATGGTGCAAGAATGTTAATTAAAAAAATGATATACGACAGAAAAGTTAATATAAATTGACCAGCCAATTTTCATTTAAGAGATAATTTTATCTCTCCTCATGGAAACTAAACTTTTTTGTCCTGTTTAGACACCATTTTCTGAAGTTCATTTTTAACGTTAGATCAGATACATTAAATAAAACTTAATAGATTTATCCCCAAAATATTCTAAATTGGAATTTTCTGTTTAGATCACAAGAATAATTTAAACAGAAAAAAAATTTTTATATGATTTTGACCTCTCAACCTCCACACAACTAAACAAGAAAAAAATTGTATAAATTTAATACTTTTAATTTATTTTAATATAAATACAAAAAAAAAAGACAAAAAAAAAGTATACACACACTCAGTCACACACATAGACACACACAGAGATATAAATAAATAAATATTTTTGTATAAAAAAAATGATTTACTCCGTTTTATGAATAATAATTTTTTTTTATGAACTTCATATCTTTCTTTAACCTCCTCCTTCTTCTTCTTCTTTTTATTATAACAAATATTTTAAATGTCTTACAATGATTTATAATTAATAAAATAATAATCATAATAATAATAATAATAAAAATGTAGAGACAGTTAGAGAGTGTGTGAGAGAGATAAAAATAAAAATAAATTAAAAACTACATTTATTTATTTATTATTTTAAAATAAGAATAATAAAAAATAAAAAATGTAGAATTTTGTTAATCAAATCAAAAGAGAAAAAATGTTTTTTTAGTTCCGTTTTCAGTTGCTCTCAAAATGTAAAAAAAATATTATTTTTATTGCCTTTGACTTTATAAGATAAATGATTGGACTTCTAATTATTTCTTGTACTACATCAAGAGTTAAACTCAAGAACCTATTAGAGATACGGACTTGTGATTCTTCTCACCATTTCACATAGATAGACAAATTATATTATCCGTCGATAAATCGAATTTTCCTAATTAAAATAATTAAATCTTGTAAGTTAATGATTGAAAATTATGTACAGTGAAAAAGATTCTATAAGATTTTATCAATTTTTAATTATAGAAAATTATACGAGAAATCTCATAATTTACACAAGATAATTGACTTAATTGTCTCAAGTCCATTTATTTAAATAACTTTAAATTAATTTTATATTCATCAGAACTTATTTCAAATAAACACAATTTATTTTTTGTTAATTAGTTTTAAAAGAAATCAGTTATATTCAATCGTAGTTCAGACAAAAATATAGTCAATTAGAAGAAGAGAGAAAATGATAAATGGCTTATGTGTTCAAAGTTTAAAAAAATGTAAATAAACTTAAAAGTGTATTAGAGAATCTACATAAATAATGACGTCTATTTAATAATTAAAATAATAATAATAATAATAATAATAATAATAATAATAATAATAATAATAATAATAATAATAATAATAATAATAATAATAATAATAATAATAATAATAATAATAATAATAATAATAATAATAATAATAATAATAATAATAATAATAATAATAATAATAATAATAATAATAATAATAATAATAATAATAATAATAATAATAATAATAATAATAATAATAATAATAATAATAATAATAATAATAATAATAATAATAATAATAATAATAATAATAATAATAATAATAATAATAATAATAATAATAATAATAATAATAATAATAATAATAATAATAATAATAATAATACTAATAATAATAATAATAATAATAATAATAATAATAATAATAATAATAATAATAATAATAATAATAATAATAATAATAATAATAATAATAATAATAATAATAATAATAATAATAATAATAATAATAATAATAATAATAATAATAATAATAATAATAATAATAATAATAATAATAATAATAATAATAATAATAATAATAATAATAATAATAATAATAATAATAATAATAATAATAATAATAATAATAATAATAATAATAATAATAATAATACAAGAAAGTTGAAGAAACACATTTGTTCACAACAAATATAAAATGTATATTTAAGTGTGTGATTTACGGCATTTCACAGCATGCGTTTAAACTGTTTTAATATTTATCTTTTGTATTTTAAACGATTTTATTGTCAATAACTTTTGGTATGGATACACATTATTGTTGTTAATATTGATTTTTTTTTAATGGTTGTTGTGTTTCTTTTTTCTCTTTTTGGCCTTTTTTTATTCTTTTAAAAATAATCAAACAAAAAAAGTATTATTGCTAAAGAGAAGACATCTTCTTTTATTTTTTGGGATTTTTGAATCCATGTTGTTCTTGTGTGAGCTTTTTTTTCTTATTTTTTTGTTTGTGGTGTGTTTTTTATATATAAATTTATTGCAAGCTAATTGGCGTGGGGATCAAATCGTTTTCTTTTTGATTAAATTAAATTTTGATTTGTACAAAATTATGTTTCTTCTCTTTTTTTTTTGGGACATGATGGCAGAACGCTTACTGTCCGGGGAATATTCTATACACTTTATTTTAATTCTTTTAATATATCCGGGTTAAATAATTTTTTTTTAATAATTAAAATTGGCATCAACAAATCATGTTGTTGGGGAGAAATCTTTATTTTGAACCAATTATTTTTGAAAAACTTTTTCATCAATGAAATTTAACTAATTCTAACCAAATTTATTTTGCAGCAATAAGCAAGAATTTTTTTACAAAACTTCAAAAGTCCATTCACCAAATTTCTGAAACAGGATCCTATACAGGTATGTGTCTGTTTTGTGGTAACAAGTTTTTTTTTATATTTGTTTTTTTTTCATCATAAACTAAAAACAACAAAAAAAAAACACATTTTTTCTTGTTTTTTTTTAGGAAAACAAAGAAAAAGAACACAAATCTTTTATAATCAAATTTAAACCCTAATAAATTAATATTTAACAGAGTAACGCCCATCAAACATTTTTCAAAATTTAATATTTTTATTAATTTAATTTAAATTAATATTTTTTCTTTCTCTCCTCCTCCTCTCCTCCTCCTCTCGTCATCCTCTTCCATTTCTTCTTATTATTTTTTTGTTTTATTTGTCATCAATTGAGCTCGTGAGGTTATATTTGCATTTTTAATTCATTTTTAGGTTAGGATTACCTAATAATATGAAAAAAAAAGGTATAACTCAGAAATATGGATAACAATCTACCACTACTACTGCTTACTACTACAACTACTTGGTCATATTGAAACAAGAAATCATTTGAAATTTTTATTAAAATAAAAAACGTTAAGAACGAACTGGAAAAAAAACAACACTTCCTATCTAGAAGGCTGTTGAATAAGACAAGACAAAGAATCTTTAAGAAGGAGAGAATTATTAAAATATATTTATGATTTACAACAGGGGAGACGTCTGCCTTTAATTAAGGTAAGAATGAACGATCGTGATTTTAATTTGTGGTTTAAATTATTATTCTATAAAGCGCAGATATCATTTATTGTTTTTTTATTTAAAAGAAAAATAGAAAGAACGGATTAAATAATTAAGAACATATTTCTGTTGCCATTGTTTTATATATACCTTTTTACCTCTAAGATTATTTTCTTTCTTTTTTTCCTAATATGAAAAGGAAAAACTAAGATGATGAGATAAAAAGTATCAAATCATCCTGCATCAAAATTTGTAGCTTGAAGGCAAGTCGACTGACATCAATCAATTTAATTAAATAAAGGATACACTGAATACATTTTTATACATATTTTTTTAATTAAATCCTTACATACAAAATTTGATTTAATATTCTTCTAGTGTTCTCTCTCCATCTCTCTCTTTTTCTGTACCCTGTCTAGCGGTCTTTGTTTATCATTAAAATACTGTTTTGTGTTAAATTACATTTTGATTAAATTAATTTTTAGATTGTAATTGGATGTCAACGAAATTTATAATAAACTATCACCATCATCATCGTCATCTTCAACGTCATCATGATGATGTCTTTTTTTTATAATTCGATGTCCATATTCTTTAAAAGCCGATGAAAAAATTACAATGTGTATTGTTCTTTATTATTAGCTTTTATTAGACCCCAGAGGCGATTTTCAGATTTTTTCTTCTATCTCTCTCTCTCTCTTTGCAGTCTTCATTATTTAATTTTGGGCTATGAAATTTATTAAGAGAACAAAAAAAAAATGATTCAAAAAACGGAAGGCACAATTTATGATGATTATGATGATGATCTCTCAAATCCTCAAAGAACATAAACAGAAAAAAAAACAAATAAAATAAATATAAAAAAACTTAAAAACAACAACAACAACAATATTGCGCGATTTTTTTTTTGTTATAATTTTGAATGAAAAGATTTTTAAGTTAGATGAAAATAAAAATTTGTTGTTGTGCAAAGACTAAATTTTTGACCTCAATCAAAAAATTTATATTTTATTATAACCATAAAATAAGGAACCAACATTAAAAAATAAAATCAAAAGGTTCAAAGTTATAATTAAATTAAATTAAATTAAATTGAATTAAATTAAATTATTTTTTAAGAGGATAAATTGGAATAAATTTTCAAATCAACAAATTCACATTTTTTTTTTGTTTCAATTTTAAATTAAATTATTTTGTTTAACCTTCTTTTTTCATTCTTCTTCTTTTAAACCCCATTAATAACTTAAAAGAAAGATTGTTTAAAATGTCACAACATTAATCTTCAGTAATTTAGCGGAACATTAGAAAAATTAATTTTTCTTTTGTTTGAAAAAAATAAACAAAATTATTATTGTTGTTTTTGTTGGTTTTCTAATTTTTCTTATAATTAGATTTTTTTTTACTGATGGAAAAGACACAGTATCGAATTGAAAATTAACTTAAAAATCTTTGTTTAGTTTAGAGGCAATTTATAGAAAGAGTGAAGGTAGAGAAAAAATGCATTTATTTGTGTACGCAAAGGAATATTTAGGAATTACTCAAATAATTATTTCTATACAAATCATTTTAGCTGTAACGATTATTTTAAGGTGTTTATTTTTATTGATGTAATTGTCACATTATTTTTTATAATTCTACAGTTTAAGTTGAATTTATTATTCAACCAAAGTCACACTTACGCTTTTTTATATAAACGAAACGCGCGTGTACAAACAATTAACTTACTAATGTTTCGACATCCAAAAGATCATCTAATTTAATTTATTAAATAATTTCCACAATATTATTGAAATTATTATTGCTTTTTTTCTCTTCTAAAGTTCTTCATTAAAATTCTATTTTTTCATCATAATGACAAAATATATAAAAACAATTGACCATTAACCAACAGTGAGTCATTGGAAAAATATATTTAATTAAGTTATTCTACAGATTTTAATTGCACAATATAAGAAACAATTTAATTCAATAATGAGAATTAAGAAGAAGAAGAAGAAGAAGAAGAAGACGAGGACGAGGATAAAAATCGCATCATTTTATGATAATTTCATCCATAATGCACTTAATAGATTCACTTTTTGTATACAATAAAAATGAAGAAGAAAAACACCAACACCTTTTTTTTAACTGCATTCATAATAAAATTCAAACGCTTTTTGAGTTTGCAGTTTATCTCTGAGAGTGTGTTGTGTGAGCCTGTTAGTGAGTGTGTGTGTGTGTGTATGTAAAAAATAAATAAATAATAAGAAAAGAGTTTATATTTATCGTTTATTTTATTATTTAATAATAGTTGATATTTATTTATCACAAAATTGTACATGTAAAGAATTTCATAAAATTAAAAAAAATAATAAAAATTATAAAAAAATCTTATGTTTTGCGCGGTTTCAAAATTTATTTGCAAAAGAACAAAAAAAAAACCGAAAGAAAAGAAAAAAAGAGAAAAATGCTAAAACATTGTTTCTAATCCCATCCTCTCTCCCACACTTCCTCTGTTACTCTCTTTTGATTGCTTTCAATTTTTGCATTTTCTAATTAAAAAAAATGTTTTTTCTATTCTTTTGATTTACTATAATAATTAATAATTAACTAATTTATTTGCTAGAAAGTCTTAAATATAAAAAACAAAAACAAATATCAAAATAAAAAATAATAATTATTGTGAACTTTGCTTATTTTTCTTTCTTTTTGCTATTTTTTTCTATCAATTTTCTTTCAATTTTTTTGAAAACAAAAATAAAAAAGAAAAAATGTAAAAATATAAATTAAATTATTCGTGTCATGATTACATTATTTGTTTTCTTTATTACTTATTTAATTATTTAATACTTATTCACTAATTACTAATTTAATTACTTAAAACACTAATTTTTTTTTTCACTTATTTAATTTTTCATTCTTTTCAATTGCATATTTTCTTTTTTTCCTTTCTTTCTTTCTTTCTTTCTTTCTTTCTTTCTTTCTTTCTTTCTTTCTTTCTTTCTTTCTTTCTTTCTTTCTTTCTTTCTTTCTTTCTTTCCTTAATTTTAAGTTTAATTTATGTTTTTTTAGTTTTTATGTTTTTAGGTTTTTTATAATTTCTTATTCTTTTCTTTTAAATAATTCTTCTATTTCTTATTTTTTATTTTAATTTTATTTATTTGGACGGATTCGTAGCGACAATTAATTAATTATGTTTTGTTTTTTTTTTTTGTTAAAACTAATTTTTTTTTTAAAATTAATTTTGAGGATTACAAAGAATTTAAATTTGTAAACAAATGCTTTACTGTTGTTTTTGCTTTTCTTTTGTTTTACTTCTTTTAAACATTTTAAAATATATTGATAGGAAATTTTCACTATAATAAATCTCATAAACCACTTTTTTTATATTTAAGAATTCTCTGTGGAGCCGTGTACCGCAGTTTTTGTAATCTGCTTATTTTTAATTAAGAAGATTCAACTAATAATATCTCCATGCCCATTTTGTCTTAACATTTCAAGTCTTAATTCATGTTCACGTGCTTTAAGACGTAATGCAGCTATTGATGAACTACGACGATCTTCTGGTGGTTCAGATGATGATGAGGTTTGTGATTGTACAGGTGGTGAAACTGGTGGTGATGTTTGATGCACATTTGTTAATATATAATCATTACCCGTTGATTGTTTTGTAGATGATGTTAAAGTTGGTCTTTGTGCCGCTGAAATATTGGCGAGTAATGATTGGAATGATGCGCTTGATGGGTAGAGTGATCCGACTCCTGGAGGTAACATTGGAGGTGGAGGTCCCCTTTTTTATTTTTAAATTAAAAATTAAGAAATAAAAATTAATTTTCAATATAATTTATAGTAAAAATACTAACAAAAGTACCTATGGAACTGATGAAGATAAGCTGATGGTAAAACATGACCACCTGTTAAATGTGGATAACGAAATGCTGCTAAACTGGCAGCAGCATCAAATGGTTTACGTAAATTAAAACCTAAATGTGTAAAAGGATTTGGTGGTAGTTGTGATGCGACTACAGTTGCTGATGGTACTGGTGTACCATATGGATTATATGGATGACCTTGTGGACCAACCTTCTCTTGTTTTCGCCATTTTGCACGACGATTTTGAAACCAAACCTTTAAAGAAAAAAAAGAAGAAGAATATAATTATTGATGAGCAAAGAAAATAGATAAAGATGAAGAAATCCTAATTACTAAGATTTTATAAGAAAAAATTATAAATCTTTCTTCAATTCATTATTCGTCGCTTTTACATTCTTTTTAATTTGCGCATATTTGAAAGATTATTATGTTTCGTTCTGTACATGTCTGATTAAATTTGAAAAATCATAAAAAAAATATTAAGTGGAAAAAGAAAAAATGAAATCATTTGACTACAATTATTATTATTTGTATTTATGCCTACTCTTATGTCCATCTCTCTCTCTCTATCTCTCTCTAGTGTACATCAATAAAGATAGATAATTTTACATTTATTATATTATATTTCTGAAAAATAATTAATTATTGTTTTCATGTCAGAACATTTTTTTATACACACACAGTACATATACAAAAAAAAATTACGGCTATAATTAATTAAATTACAGACATAACAACGTATTTCATTCAACAAACCAACAATTCAACAATTTCTCAACACAATTCAACAAAACGTATAACAACAAAAAAAGCATAAAAGAGGTTTAAGGAAAAAACAGAAACAGAACAAAACAGTAACAACGACCAAACGTCTCATTTATATAAATTCAATTTCAAAAATATAAAATTAATATTTTTTTTTCATTTTGTAAATTAAAGATAAAATGAATCAGCAGAAAAAAAGTTTGTCCACATTTCAATTGGACCTCGTGAATACTTTTATCTATTAAAATTATAAATAAAAGAAATGTTACTTTTATTGTATTACTATCATTATCCAAAATTCTGAATTTAATTGGATAAGAAAAATTCAATAAACGTCTACTTCATAATAGTTGTAATTCCCCATGATTTGGTTCCATTTTTATGGATGAGAATTGATGAATCATTGATTCTTCAATTCCAAATAAATATGATCAAATTTGACATTACAGCAGTGCAAGATTCGAACATGGGAACCATTTTTTGAATAACTTTAATTTAAAAAACTATATTATTCAAATACACGCAATAATTTTTAAAAATTGCGAATTGATATCTGTGTGTTGTGTTTTTGTCTTTCAAACAAGAGAAAAAAAACTATTGATGAAAGAATCAATCAACTTTTCATGTTTTTTTTTCTCTCTCTCAACTATTTAAGGCAAATTATCACTTTACGAGGAAAATCTCACATTTAAATATAATACTGTTTTTTGTTTGTTTTTGTTTTGTTTATATTAATGAGAAGAGACTGATTTCTTGTTTTATTTTGTTGTTTGCTGTTGTTTAACTTTATATTTATTATATATTAATGTCGGTGTCTGTTTCTACGAGGTATGATTAATTACCCAATTTACTTTTGTTTTTTCGGACTCCCAAGAATTCATTTTTTTTTAAATTTTTATTTAAAAGTTAAGAAGTAGACAACAAGAGAAAGAAAGAAAAAAAACGCAATCATCACCCAAGAGACGTTCATCACGATGATCACGTTGATTTTAATAATGTATTTATAAATTTTTTTTTTGTTTGTCTCCTGTGTGTGTGTAAATCAGAGTGTCTGAGCAGGAGAGAAAATATTTCTATAGCTAAATTATTAATATTATTATTATTGTTATTAATTTAAAAAAGTATCAAGAAAACATTTAGTTTAAGAATATGAGGTTATAAAGGTTCCTTATTTTTCGATTGATGTAAATGATCAATAAAAAATCGGAAAACAATAACAACAACAACAACATCAGCATTAAACAAAAAATAAAGTCACGCCTTACTTTTTATAAACAAAAATCAAACAAAAAGAAAAACACAAAGGCAGAAACAAAAAAAAAACTACATAAGATAAAACAATTTAGATGCCAGCAGAAGCCAAAAAAAGTGTACATAAAACATCTTCTACAGTGGCTACTACTTCAGTTCAATATTTTCTCTCTTTCGTTATAATACTTAAAGATAATAATCTTTTATATAAAAAGTAAAAATAAGTATGTGGGGTGGGGGGGTCAAAGAGAACAACAAGAAGTGAATAAATGTTAAACGCTTCTTTATAAACAAAAATATTTATAATAATAATGAATTTGGTTGGTTAATTTATGAATTTGATGAGTGTAAATGGGATATTGGTTAAAACTGATTCAACATCACTATATAAATATTTATACATTTTATTCCATGTAATGTTTATAATGTTTCTGATTGGATAAAAGTAACTTAAACGTAGGAAGAATGAAAGTATAAAACAAGAGAATAAAAAAAAGAAGCAACCACAACAACAACAAGAATGAAAAAAAAGTCTATAATAATAATGAACAATAAAAAACGATGTAATACGAATTCATTACAGATAATGGTGAAAAGGAATGAAGAAAAAGAGCCATTTAAAAAAACACTTTATATGAACATCATAATGAATGTCTTCAGATTTCTCATTGTTTTTTTAATACAATTCTTTTGTTTCTCTCTTTTTAATGTGTGTGGCTAAAGTGAGAAGACATCTTTTTTTTATATTCTTGATGGTAGTTCTTCCCTCATAAGAAAAATAATAAGCAAAATGATTAAAGAACATTTATTTAGATAAATAAATAAATCACTTATAAAATTGAGATGATTCATGATTGAAAGACTAAAGAAACTAGCCGCATGCATATTTAAATTAAACTGATGAAACTGATGCTACTGGATTTTTAACCAAGTTCAAGAAAAACAAATAATAAACATTAAATATATAGAGAAATATTGGGGTAAGAGAAGAAAATATTTAATGTCTTCTTACTCTTTGTTAATTTTAAATTATTTACGTTTGTAACTCCTATAAAATTCCTAAACTCTATACGTCAGGCAACGAGTAATCAAAACTAATAATGAAAAAAGTGGTACATAGACAGAGTAAGTCTGGAGTGATGAGTACGTTATACGATCAAAATAATTAGAAAACAAAACAATAGAGAAAAATTGTGTATTCCATATTAATCCATCATCGTATCCAGGATCCAATATTTAATAAACTCTATATAATTTAGTAATAAATTATTTTAATGGTACAAGTAGCGTAATATTGTGTGCTTATTTTTGTTCTGGTTATTTGTGGCTGTTGTTGTTGTTTTTTTTAAACATTATATTATTATTAACATTCATTATTTTAATATATTAGATTGAACCCTGTATAGTGTATACAGTAACACACACACACAAACACATAGAAGTAATTTCATTCGACACTTAAATCATCTTTTCTTATTATTATTATAATCATTTTACTTAGTTAGTTAGTTTTTTGTTATTAAAGTATCAAATGCACACACATACATTAACACACATAGGCGCATACAAAGATATATACATATATATATATAATAGTAGCAACATCAAGGCAAAAAAAACTCTACTAATAATTCTTTTTTTAATAAAAGCAGACATTGTATAATAATTATTATAAAAAAAAGAGATACCTACAAACATATATGTAATTACGTCACATAAAAAACAACAACAGCAACAACAGTAACAAAAATAATAATAACAACAACAATTATATTATTAATATTATTATGAGAATAACAACAATACCAACAACAAAACCGTCTATACAAAGAATAAGAAGAGGTACAATTTTTTGATTGATTGAAATACAATTAAATATGCGTAACGCGCACATTTTTTTGTTTTTGTTTTTTATATTCCATTTTGTAAAAAGCTTAAAATGGAAGGTAATCGAGTAATCGAGGAATAACAAAAAAAAATAAAATTATTTCGAGAACTTAAAAATTTCTAATTTTGATTGAACTGTGAAATTAGACTTTTTTGATTATTTATTAGGAGATTGGCTCAATTTTTTTTTCCTTTTCCTTTTCTTTTTATATTTTCTGTTGTTGTTTTTTTTTCTTTTTATTCATTCATAATAAATTTTTGGTATGGCCAAATGGATATTATGTTTTGTTCGTGATTTTGTTATTCTTTTGTGTTTTTTTACCCTGGGGGTGTGTTATTTTTTTTTGGAATTAAACTTTATAATTAAAGACAAAAAATAATAATAAAAGAACTTTTCCAAGATTAAAGTAATAATAAACGGAAAAAGTGCAAGGTCTCCTCTTATTTTCTTGTTGTTTTATCGTTCAAGGATCTAATTCGACTTTAAGGTAGCAACATTTTAATTAATTTTTTTTAATCAATTCATTTATTCTTTCTTAATAATAAAATTTAGTTTCCGTCCATACCTTCATATTCAATATTTATACAATTGCTTGCGTGCTCAAGACAAAATATAGTTAAATTGCTTGACAATTTTCTATCCGGCTTTAAGTTTTTTTTTTTATTCTCTAGAAAAAAACATTTATAAGTTTTCCGCCTAAACGTACATATTAAAAGATTAAAACTTGAGAGGAACAAGAAAAAATAAATGCAACAACAAAAGGGAAGAAGAAAACAGAATAAAAACTAAGATGAAAGACGAAAGACTTGAACTCAGCGAGAAACCCAAAATGAAAAACTTTATAAAAGAGAAAATAAAAATATAATTAAATTAATGAAAAAAATAAAATAATTATCTGTCTTCATCAAAACTTTTATATAGATAATTTTCTGTTGTTGTTGTTATTGGTATTGGTATTATTGTTGCTGTATGATTACAGACTCTGACTTCCCGAGCTTCCCATTACCCCGATTATTTTTAATACTAAAATTTATACTTTTATATTTTAGATCTTTTTTTTCTTCTTCCTTCCTTTTTTTGTTTTTGTTGTTTTATTAAAATATACGTTTTTTTTTCTGTCTTCGCATCTCCTCTCTTGTAAGTTTTTTTTATTTGGTTCATATTTATTTTTTTTTTTACTGATTTTTATTACGGATGAGAATTTAATTTCAGGATGTGGTAATTTTCAGTCATGTATATTGGATGGTAGGTTTCTTTATATAATCTTTGTAGTTTACTTCATTCATTCTCTTTTATTGTGTTTTTCCCATTTAGAACATACAACAAAATATATTGTCTTTAATAAATAAAACTACCAAACACAAAGTGCAGTCATCTTATCCAGATCTCTAAAAGATCTGTTGACTTCAATAATAATCATATTGTTACTTTATTATTACCTTACCTTTCACTTTATGGTTACAATTTAATCAAATATTTAAATGTACGCATGCAATAAGAAGAAAAACAAAATTCCATTCCAAGAAAGAGAAGAGAGAAAAAAGTTATGTGTGTGTATACAGGCAACTGTCGTCCTAAAAGGTATTCAACAAATTGTACAATTGAACAAACAAAATTTTAACCAAAAGATACAAAAAAGTCTCCTTTCAAAAAAAAGATCTTCTGAAACAATAATATAATTTCATTTCTTGTTTTCATTTTGATTTCTTTGATGTTCGTTTTTAATCTTTCTTTCTTTTTATTTAATTTTATTTTTTGTATTTTTAATTCAGCAAAACAAACCTGTACCTATAATTTAATTGAAGACATTGAATGAGTATAACATGTGATTACTGAAAATTGGTTTCGTTCACAGAATTTAGTTTTTTATTTCTCGCCAAATCTATATCCATAAACAACAACAATAAATAATATAACAACGACAAAAACAATCAAAAAACGACGAAAAAAAAACAACAAAAGTATAATTTATAGTGTGAGCGAGATCCAGTTTTATATTTCTTTCTTCTCTGTGTGGATTTAAGAAAATCTTAAAAAGACAGTACGAGCGTTAAAAATAAAATTGTGATCTATAAAATATACGATTATTGTTTGATAAAAAAACGATTGAAAATCGTAAAAAATGATCAAATTTAAATTGAAAAATAAATAAATCTTACAAATTGAATTCAATGAAAAACAAAAATGTTTATGCAAACTTCATTTGAATCTTAAATTTCTTTAAGCACAAATAAGGATGGCACGATTTTTTTTACCTACAAAACTCTTAATTCTAATCAAAAACATTGTATAATTATGTTAAATTCCCTCCCTTTACTCACGATTTATAATTAGTTTAAATTTGAAAACAATTGAAAAATTTATATTTAAACGATTTATGATGAATGCGGTATGGGTCTCAACAATGAACGCATAACATCAGGAGGTATTTGAATCGTAGTCGTAATTGATGGTTTAATTTGAAAAAATAAAAGTAAATCGGATACAAAAAAAAATCTAAATTCATTATCAAGAAAAAAATAAATAAGTAGAAGAAAAAACAGAATCATCGAATCCGATTTAACAAACATTATTAAAATTAAACTAAAGTAAAGTAATCGAACCATAACAAAAATAATCGGATACGAACGCGATCTTCAATGAACTATTAAAATTTGTTTATTCTTTTTCTTCTCTCTACTTATATTGTGCTTTTTTTTTGCAAAACGTGTAATGGATTGTATTTATTTCTGTGACGAATTTTACAAGATACAAAAGATGTTTGACATTTTGTTTATTTGTCATACATCAATAAAGATAAATATAATATTCGTTAACAAAATAGACAACTACAAAAAAGAAATAGAATTTCTTGACCAAAATGTTATACATCATTTCCCATAACAAAAAGTGTTTGTATTTGTCTTTTTCTCTCTGTATTTATAAATAAATCATCCACGTTTTACAGACACAATAGAAAAAAAATGAAACGTTCAGAAATAGTGATATTATTACAATACAAATGTTTATAAGAATGATCTCTTCTTTAATTTGATGATACGCTAGAATAGCTATTTTTCTGTATCAAATTTAAAGTATAGTTTGTAAATTATATTTAATTGAGTTTTGTGACTAATAGAGTCAATTTATTTGCATTTTAAACCAACCGTATATATTATATTAATGATGAAGGATGGAGAGGGAAATTAGAGGAAATTTAATTTGGTGTCCAAATAAAAAAAACAATTTATTTTTCAATATTTCTTTAGGATTAAATACATTGGCAAATTAATTTTGTTTATAGAAAGTTTAAGATTAAAATTCTCATCAAAAATTTATTAATTAAAATATATTTGAGAAAAAATTCAATCAGTCTAACCCAAATAAATTCGAGGACATTTATGGTAAGCTAAATGACTTGACAGTTTTAATATTGTGTGTTAGTAAACGAATAACCTCAAAAATAAGAAACGTAATATTTAAAATTAACAACAAGAATAAAAAAAAATGTGTACAAGAAAAATTGGAAATTATTAATTAATAATGATTGATATGTAAAAATTAAGGCGGCTTCTATTATTTGTATACTTTTTCTTATTATATGATATAAAAATATTTTGACTGAGTTTTGATTATTTTTTATTTTTAATTACGATAGTTAATTGATTTACGTTCAATTCAAATCAAAATATAATTACATTTATTGGTAATTTCATTCTAAGAAATGCTACATATGTATGTTCAAAGTTAAGTTCTTATTTTATCTGGCTGTTGTATGTACATATAAGATATAAGAAGAAGTAAAATCTGGTTTAAGAAAGCAAAAATTATCAAAGAGAAATAAATACAAATTAGGAAATTAAATAAAAAATAAAAGAATGAAATGTAGGACAAAATTGTGTTGAGTTAAATTTTGATTGTTAATAAAAGAAGACGAGACAATGATGATGATCCCGATCGCGCGATCAAAAAAAATCAGAAAATATACTTGTTTTTCATCGTCTGAGTTTCGCATCAGAGAGAAAAAGAACAGGAGAAGAAGAAGAAAAAAAATGTAAAAGAACGACATAGGTGAAAATGTGAAATTAAAATAAAATATAAAATACAAAAATGCCGAAGAATGATGATTGTTAATAAAACCAACTCTCAAAAAAGTTTATTTCTGTGAGATTAATTTAATTAAAGTTGAGTTTGCTTTAGGTCTATATAATGGCATTGAAGTTCTTTGACGGAGGACGGATTTGAGATGATCACGTTTGTCCTTTTTTTTAATTCTTTTTTAACCGCATAAAAATTAAATAAAACAAACAAACAAAATGATCCTCGTACAACCTGGACTTTTGTTGTATTATAAATAACAACAACAACAATAAACATAAAACAAAAAAAAAATTGACCGCCGGTGATCATCAAAACTCATCCTGAATCCTGAACATATGTCATCAATTAGTGTGTTGAGAAAAAAAATAAAGGTATAAATATTTTGTGTTTTATTTTTTCTGTTAATTTCCGATTATTACGTATCTATGCGGGGGATGGAATGAAATTAATGTAATTTGTGTATAGATATCCCTTCTATATTTTAAGTGAACCAATAAATTGAAATTTATGATTGACCATCAAACTCACACAAAACGAAGGGTAGACGCAATTATATATACCTACTTAACTTAACTCACATTCAATATTTATTTATTTATCCCCTTGTGAGATTTTATATTTTATTTTAATCATTTCTATGTTCCAACGTTCTTTTGGGAATTTTTAGTTATTTTTCATTAAAATATATTGTATATTATGGACATATTATGAAATTAAGGAAGTTTTTGTTTTAATGGATTTATTGACGTCATCATTAAGTTAAAAAATATATATATTTATATAAAAAAATGTAAATTTATTTGAAAAGATATTTTTAAAGTTGCGGCTTTATTTTCATATTAGTTATTTAGAGTTTTTTTTCTTTTTATATATTGACCTTTTGGCCCCCAATGGTGTTTCTTATAAAGTTTAATTGCCGATAATCCTATTAATTTATTAAATTTATATAAAAATTTATTCGTTGTTTTTCTTCTTCTTCTTTTGATCGTCTATATAATTTAAATTCATATATGGAGATGATTTTTCTCTATAATAATAATAATATAATTAAAACGAATAAAAAGTAATGAACCCAATTCACGAGGCGATTTACGATCGATCGAATGTTGATAATAAAAAAAATAACAACAGTGAAAATGATACAACAAGTTGATGTTGAGGAATACACTACGACCGAAGAACATAAAATAATTTTGAACTAACTTTCGTCGTCATTAAAATCAATGAATAAAAACAAAAACAATAAAATTCTTGTTTTCTTGAATGCTGATCTGATCATCACTATAAGAAGTAAAAAAACTACTTTTTAATTTATTACTATTAAAATTTATTCAAAACCAAACGTCCTTTTTATTAAAAGCGTGTGCTAAAGATCGATTATATTCTATAAAGACGATTCAAATTTGATCAACAAAGATCTTCGTAAATTATAGACAATTTTTTTATCAAACAAAGTTGTTTCTCCAATAATAAAAGAAGGCAACAAGAGAAGGAAAAGAATTTAAATTATGATTACTAATTGGATTCTATAATTCACGAATATAATTTATATATCTATTCTCGTAATTGGTAAAGGATTAATTTATTTATAAAATTAATAAACGATGGTATATATTTATTTTTGTCTATGGTAAACTCTGTACTTGATTAGTTCGCGGCCGTTTTTATTTCTATTGATTACATAACGTTAATTTAAACAAATAAAACCATTTTTTTTGGTAGCTCTAATTTTTGATTTGTTTCTTTTATTTTTTTTGCGATAAATACTTTTAGTAAATATTTATAAATATTTAATGGAAAGAGAGTTAATAATTCAAATCGCATTTATATATCAAAACAATTAATTAAAAATATTTTTTATTAGATAAAACAAAAAAAGTTTAAAAAAAAAACTGAAAGAACATTTTTTTCATAAAAAAAAAAGAAATAAATAAAATTCATTTTCGAATAAATTTTTTTCCAATGAAGTATTTTGTGTTTTTTTTCGTTAAAAGAAGTTTGTTGTTTTTGTTTTTTTTTTCGTAAATATTTTATAATACTAATCGTGTGTCGCACCCAGCATGTTGTCTTTGTTAATCTAATACACACTGGGGGGCTCTTTTGTGACCAAACCGCTAATCACCTGTTGGGTCGCCCAAAAACATTAAACGAACATAGAGAAGAAAAAGCAGAAACAACAACAAATTTAGAAAAAAAATATTAATAATATTCTGGAATCTTACACCGATCGACACTTTGGTTTTTGTGTTTACATTATAATTTATAATAGATAATATTTATTTATAAGCCAAAAAATTATTAGTCGTCGTTGATTTTGTTTCTTTTCTTTTTATATATGTTCCAAACTCCTCCTCGTCCTCCACCACCCCCACCTACTTCTTCACCAACATAAAACATTGATGAGTTTTTTTCTACTTCGTTTACTTTAATGTTTAAATTATTTTAATTATTTAGAAATTCATAAAAATTTTTGTGTTAATTATAAATTTCAAAATAAGTTTAACTTTACAAAAACACCAGAAACAAAAACAAAAAAATTGTAAAGACAGAAATAGAAAGAAAAAAAATGAACTGTATCCGTTTAAAATACATAACCTCATTTTATTATGTTAGTGTGTGTGTGTTTGTATGTTTATATATATTTTCGTCATTGACATTACCGACCGCATCGTAGTCTAATTGTTTGAAATCAAATCAAGATTAATTTAAATATTTACTTTGGTTGATTAGTTTCAATTTAAAGCAAAAAAATTAAAAAAAAGTAGGAAAATAAGAAAATGTTTCAACATCTTTTAACATAAACAACAACAAAAAAGAGAATTATTATCCACACAAATTGCACGTTGACACGTTATAATACTCAAATGTTAAAATAACAGAAATATATATTCAAGACATTAATTAGTAAATTTTTAACGTCACAACTAAAACATCAGATTTATATAAATTAGACTTATCAACGCTACGTGTCAATGTTTCGTGTGTTTTTTGACTGATGGATTTTTTATTGTTCTTTCTTTCTTTCTTTCTTTCTTTCTTTCTTTCTTTCTTTCTTTCTTTCTTTCTTTCTTTCTTTCTTTCTTTCTTTCTTTCTTTCTTTCTTTCTTTCTTTCTTTCTTTCTTTCTTTCTTTCTTTCTTTCTTTCTTTCTTTCTTTCTTTCTTTCTTTCTTTCTTTCTTTCTTTCTTTCTTTCTTTCTTTCTTTCACAACACGACGTCATAATAAAAATGATCAACCTATTATGACGTATATAAAGTAATTTTAACGGACATAAACAGTCATTATCATTTATGTTCGTCGCTCTTCGTCTTCATCTTTGATATTTACATTTATATTAAAATTATACCGAATGTCTTTTTCTGATAAGTTTTATGGTGTTGCTTTGATGAATTATAATTAAATTGTTTGTACTTTAATACAATTATATCTACTCTTATTTTTTATTGAAATGTGAAAAAATAAAGAACGAAACAAAATACTATGATCAAAATCATTAATATTCACACGCACATTTGTATATTATTTAATTTAATGAATAAGAGTAAATTACAATGAAAGAATATATTATTATTATTATTATTATAAAGGAAAATTAAATTAAAATTTTGTTGTTCTTATACATTTATGAAGAAGAAGGAACAAAAAAGTAAGAAAATATACAAGAAATAATTGTGTAATTTATGTGCAAACACTGCGTGCTTTATTAGATAATATAACTAAGTATAATAATGTCCATATATAATGTCCATATGTACAAGAAATTAATTATCTTACTTCATTTATATTTTTTAATTCTCTCTAAATCACATACAAACTTTCAGCATATGGGTTTCCCTTAGAAAAACACTTTAGCTTTTAGCATTATGGAAGAAATAATAGAAAAATGTAAAAATATCATCTATCAGTTTTATATTTTTTATTCATTTACATACATAAAAACATACATAATTTTCCTTCTTTTCTTTTCTTTTTGCCAATTTAAAGAAAAACAAATTTATCCACCAATTAATAATGTACTTATACAAACATTTTCATTTATGAAATCCGCAATGTTTTATTTGTTTTATTTTGTGATTCTTATCTCGATGTTGTTGTTGTTGTTTCTCTATTAATATTATTATTAGGTATTATGAGGTACATATTTGCTTTTATTTCCACACGGTAAAGAAATGAAGTCCGCGAAAAAATTATATAAATGAAAACAGAAGAAGAAGATGAAGAAGAAGAGGAAGGAAAGATTTTTTTTATATTCTTTTATATTCTTGTTATTGGATTCCCGTAGCTGTGTACGATTAAAAATATTGAAATTTTTGCTGATAACAAAAACAAGAAAGAAAGAAAAAAATATATTATGTAATATTTTTTAAGTGAATTTTGACAGAAATTAATTGAGTTGTTCGAGTTTTTTTTTCTTTCATTATTTTTCTTTTTTCTGTATTTATTTGTGTCAAATTTACTCCCTCGTCCCCCAAATTTTATGCAAGGAAACTGTACAGACAATAAAACAACTTAAATATATTGAGTTTTTGTTTTGTTGTTGTATGATAAGGACCAAACATTAAATTCAGAAATCCCTCTTCAAAGAATAACAAGAACAACAATAAAAGAAGAAAAAGTAGAAAAAAAAGTTCGCGTGACCATATACGGATTTTTTTTTGCTTTTGTTTTAATCCTGTGTGTGCCGCAGAAACTGTAAAATTTCAACTAATTGAGTAACTAATTTATACTCTCACATGCAATATATATAAGAAATAACCCAACAAGACATTCGGTATTATTAATATAGGTATAAGAGAATCTTCGTGTTGGGTTTAATAATTCAACAAAAAAAAATCTATAAGAACATAATTATACAGATTATTATTAGTATGAGGTTTTTATATTTCTATAAATTGAAATGAATAAATATAAAGAACCAATGAGAAAGTCGGGAAACAAAAACACAAGTGAAATGATTGATTTGATAAAATGTAGGAAGTTGACATGAGTTTTTGACTTTTATAACTTTAAGTAAACCAAATGAAAAGTCAACTTCAATTCATCAATTCAAAAACGAAAACATATTCTGGATAATCTTGTGAAAAATATCACAATTATAATTTTATGAAAGTAGGAAGAAAACCTATTTATTTTTTTACTTTTATGTTGTGAAAAGAGGAGGACTTAAAGAAGGGAGGAATAAATTAATTAAAGGATTTTTATTACAATAAAATAACGTGCGCATGTTGCTTTAGGGCTAAAATAGAATTATTGATTTAATTTTTTTGTGTTTTATTTCAATTTTTTTTTGTTTCTTTACTGAAAGAACTTTAATTCTTATTTTATTATTCCAAAAAAAAAAATATATAAATAGTGGGTAATTACTAAATTATACAGGACGGATAAACGAATTTGAGGTATTTCGTTTGTTCTGTTAAATTTAGTTACGTTTTCATTTTATTTCTCATTCTTTGTTTTCATATTTGTTGATGTACTAGGTTAATAAAAAATTGAAATACAATACAAATCCGATACATAATTAAACCATTACAAATGAAAAAGACTCATTAGAAAATGTAAATAAAATGTGTATTTGAGAGGAAACGTAAGTATTCACCAAATCCCATCAATCGAAACAAATTAATTCTGTCAACTTCATTGGAACGAATAAAAGCAAAGACAGAATGAAACAAAACCGGTTTAAATTGATAGGAAAAAAGGTTGTCTCACATAAATCTAATTAAAACAATATCACACCAAAATCAAATATAAATCAAACCTAAAATGAATAAAAAAAGATCTCACCTGAATTCTTGCTTCGGTTAATCCAATCTTCATAGCCAGTTCCTCTCTGTAAAACACACAAAAGAAGAAAAAACAATTTAGTTTTTTTTTGCTTTTAAAACAATTTTTTCTTTATTGGGAATAAAATAAAAATTCAAAAAATTATAATTAATTTTTCTCTTTTCTTTCAAGTTTCAACTTTTTTTTTTTTATCTTACATTGTTGTTGTATTTTCGTTTTTTTTTCAATATAATTAAATAACAATTCTTTCTTTTTTCTTTTTTATGTTCATTTCTTTAATTCCATTTTATTTATTTTAAATTACAAATAAACCGTGAATTAATTGATTTGTTACAATTCATAAGAATTTAATTTTTTTTTATAAATATTTAGAAATCATGAATTTTTTTTATTTTGTGTTGTTGTTTGTGTGTATTGGTCGAATCCATCAGAATAGAAAGAAGAAAAAAAATACTACCAATAATCACGCATTTAACTTCAATTAAGATTTTCTTGATTCTTTTATTCATATTTATTTATAAACATTTTTTCTGTTACTTCGCGTACTTATTTTTTTCGCCTCTCGCATACACATTAATTTGTTTTTGTTTTGTTTTACCTTGTTCCAACAAAAAAGAAACAATACTGTAAGAATATGAACAACCACAAGAAATTTGAATCTTAATATAAAATAAAGAGTTAAATAAAAGAAATGAAACGTTAAAAGTATAAATACAGCGATAGAGAGAAAAAGAGAGAGGGGGATGGGAGAAAGAGAGAGAAAACAGAATTTAAATGAAAACCCAGACAAAAATCAAGAACAGACAATCAGACAAAACAGACATATTATTTTTCGGACTATTCATCAATTTGTTAACTTTCAAATTGATGTCTCATAATCGTGGTAATTGCATTAAAATTTAACGTTTTGCGGGACCAAACTACTTGAAAAATTTAATGCTTGGTTTCATCTTAGTTCAAGTATGAAATCTGTACTTTGTTTTGTATATATTTTTGTTGTGTTCTTCTTCTTATATTGTGGTATTTTTTTTTTCTGATGTACTCATATTTTTTGTTAATTTTTTTGCTTTGTTTATGGAATGGACCGTTTTTATTCTTTTCTTTTCAAAAAATAAATATACAGGATTATAAGTTTATTTCAGGTTGTAGGTATAGGATTGCGATTTTTCAAATAAATGGAAAGTTTGAGATGAAAATAAGGATTATAAAACATTTATAAGTGGTAAATTGATGTAATTTATTAAATCATATATGATGGATCGGTGAGTTATATCTCTTGCATTATTTTTCCTTATGTGTGTGATTGACCTGCGGGGGCAATTACAATTATAAGACACGACAAAATAAAATAAAATTTAAAGTAAAATCAAAATATTTGTTCTATAATTTTGTTCTTTCTATCTTCGATCTTTTTCTTTAATGAAACAATTTTCTCATTAAATTTTAATTGAATTGAAATCATTTTATAATTAATTTAGTTAGAATGAAATAAAATTTGAATATTTCCATTAATAATTTATTGTTTAAAGCTGAAATAAAACAACAAAAAAACCATATATGTAATTAAAGTATATTTCTACAACTTCATTACTAATGAGCATTTATTGATATGACTGTCGCACTTAATAAATTCTCTATATTCAAATAGAATATCATGGTGGCTATCAAATAAATTATAAATAAAAAAAAAGACTCATTCATTTAATTCTTTATGTAATATAAAAGCCCAGTCAGTTCATAAATAAAACTTCACTAACAAGCCAATCGTCAATCAATTTGTTGTTTTTTTACCATTCTTTTAACTCAATTTAAATTACCTACATATTGGATTTCTTTTAACTTTAAATCAGGATTTAGTAAAATTGCACATGAAAAGTGATTATAATCATTTGAATGTTTCTGTTAAATTTATGCAAGCGTTAGTCCTTTACTGTATTGGTGTGTTTTTGTGTGTGCAAAACTATGACTTTCTTATATAGATTATTTATTCTGTATTCACTTGGTACATAAAAAATTATTGATGAAAAATTCATTAATATTAATCAAAATATATATGAGTGTATAGTTTGTTGTTTTGTTAAATATAAAACCTAATTAATATGCAAATTATATTTTATATTATAGAATAACACACATACGTACAACTTTATAAGGAAATGAGAAATAATGCATAAAAAAAAGAAATGAACAAAAATTGTTGACAATAATCCAATCTAATTTATTAAAACGTTGTACTAAGCTGAACTAACTAACGTATAGAACGATATTTATAAATTTTTGTATTAAATATTTTATAAAACTTCAATTTCATGTTAATTAATCAAATTGAAGATGACCAAATACTTTTTATATGAGGTTCATATGTTTTATAAATCAAAAAGTGCTCTGAACATTAGACTTAACTCCACCGTTTCTACCAATCATAACAAAACAAAATTTCTAGCATACACAGTTATACTCTAGCGTACTTAGTCATATTTTTTTTCTTCCTTTTCATTTCTTTCTTTTAATGATGAAATATTTATAAGAATTAAAAAAAAGAAAAAAAAAATGGTTGTTATTATTCCTTTAAGTCATGACTTGCAATAGTTTTGGTCGTGATTTAGATTATTATTATTATTATTATTATTATTATTATTATTATTATTATTATTATTATTATTATTATTATTATTATTATTATTATTATTATTATTATTATTATTATTATTATTATTATTATTATTATTATTATTATTATTATTATTATTATTATTATTATTATTATTATTATTATTATTATTATTATTATTATTATTATTATTATTATTATTATTATTATTATTATTATTATTATTATTATTATTATTATTATTATTATTATTATTATTATTATTATTATTATTATTATTATTTTGATGCAATAAAATTATGTTCTTTATTGTATGGACTATACACACACACATACACACGTAGATACTTATAATGCACCGAGAAAGAGATCATAGTACATGAATAGTGGGGACTATTTAATTAAGTTTGAATATACGGATATAATGAAGAATTAAATTAATAAGGATGCTTATTTTAGAAAATTAATGCAAAAAACAAGAAAAAGGAAAATGATGAAAGTTAATAATAACAGAGAGAGAGAGAGAAATAAAGAAAAGAAAAGAAAAGAAAAGAAAAGAAAAGAAAAGAAAAGAAAAGAAAAGAAAAGAAAAGAAAAGAAAAGAAAAGAAAAGAAAAGAAAAGAAAAGAAAAGAAAAGAAAAGAAAAGAAAAGAAAAGAAAAGAAAAGAAAAGAAAAGAAAAGAAAAGAAAAGAAAAGAAAAGAAAAGAAAATGTGTATGGTGATGAGTGCGTATAATTATGTAAGGATAATTTTAATGGGAAATTAACCTTCTGTTTAAATTTATAAACACAACTGAATTTTTATTCTAAATTTCAATTATTTACGGAAATAATATAAAAGGATCGCTTTCTGTGATAATTTAAAAGCCGGTTAATTTAAATTATCAAGGAAAGTGTTTTGTAAGAACATACCATGGTTCATATTCTAGCCATTAAAAATATCGAACGTTTCATTTTCTTTTATATAACCATCCAGAGTTCAAATTTTTATTTACATCATTGGATATTATTATTTAGACTGTGTATGGAACTTCCCACCGAATAAATTTAATTTTAATATTACAATTCTTCAAAATAAAATGTTGACCGTAAAAATAAACAAAACTTAACAATTTAGAGGTAAAAGTGAAATAACTTAAGTGTAATAAATGACTTACCTTGTAAAAACATCTGGATAATGTGTTCTAGAAAATGCTTTTTCTAATTCTTCCAATTGAAAACTAGTAAATGTTGTTCTATAACGTCTTTGCTTTCTTTTTGGTGCAAAATCATCAATATCACCTTCACTATTTTGATCAGACATTGGACTATGTGTACCACCTTCACTATTTGGTGGTCCTGGTCTTTCTATTGGACTACCTAATGGTTGTCTAGCTTCTTGTGGAGTATCCTCCAATTTTGTTTCATCAGATATGCCCATATTGGGCGTATCGATATTTGACAATCGTGCGATGGTGAGAATTTTGCTGTATTTTTTGTTAACTGAAATTAAATTAAATAAAAACAAAAAAACATGAATCTATTAAAATTATATTCAATAATTTAAATTAGACGAGATACAACATATTGAACTGGTTTATTGAGTTTTTTAAATTAAAACAAATTAAGATTATAATTGATTACAATTAGATATTCTTTGTATATTCTTTGTTAATTAAATCAAGAAAATAAGTTGAATTGTATTTTAATCGTTTTTACAAATAAGATATTTCTTAATTCATTTGGAAAATAATGTGTTTACTTTTGTGTGAATAAATGATAAAAGATAAAAAAACAAACGAAGCTATGAGAACCAAATCTTAGAATTAATTTTATCTATAATATAATTATGAGTTCAAAGAATTTTAATTGCAAAAATATCTATTAAGTGGACTTCAATTAAAATATATAAATAAATAAATATAAATTCCATCCATTAATAAAAATTATAACTTTTACTTAAGAAGTAATCAACTGGAATTAAAAATTCATTCTTATCTATAAATAAATAATTTTTCTTTAATAGATTTATGCTGATGGGTCTGCTTATAAACTCGCCATTAGACTACCAAAAATATTATTGAATCATAAGGTAAATTATCATCAAATTCCTCAAAGGGGAAGAAAAAAGAAAATAATATTGTTGTTTAAATCCGTATAACAAAATATAAAAAAATAATCACTTTTGGTGCTATTGTTGTTGTTGTTGTTGGTTATAATAATGATAAACCAATTTAATAATAAATAATAAGAAAAAGAGTAATATAAGAGGAACGCACTGAAGAAATTGTTATATGGATGGCAACATTAGGTAAAAAGTTTATAATATTCTGGATTTCATTCTGGGGATAGTCAGTAGCAACCTCAATAATCAGTAGACCAGTAGGTGTTCAAAAACGATTATTCGCATTTTAAAACAATTTTTTTTTGCTTTTCTCAATTTTCGTTTTTATCGTTTTCTTTTTCTTTTGCTTTTGTTGTTGTTCTTACCATCAACAAATTATTTTAATAATACAATAATTGCCTGTATTTCATCATTTATAATACATGATATACTTTGATTACACTAATCATTTAATAAAAAGATAAGTTGGAACAATACAACAACAACAACAAAATCTACAACAACAACAACAACAACTCTTCCCTTGTTTTTTTTCTTTTGATTAGTTTTTTTGTTGTGTAGTTGAATGTTTAAGATGCGATGTTTAAATTTTTTGGTTTATTCGTTCGTTCATTTTATTATTTTTGTTATTGTTTTCTTCTCTTTGATTTGATGTTTGGTGTACCTTCTATAGATAATGATGTACAAGAGAAGAGGAATACGGCCGATGAAGTGAACACATTAAATAAAATTGAAAAAAAAAACAAAAACGATTAGACTGAATTAGACTTCTTCTTTTTTTTTCTTTATGTGGATGGATCAGAAAATAATAATGAAGAAAATGAATTATTGTTGCATAGGTTTGGTTGTAAAAATCTTGATGCAATAATAAATGTTGCATCAAAATTTATTTTAATCGACGCACTCAAATGAAAATAATAATCCGTTCCATTATTATGCTAATTATTACACAAACTCTTTTCTTATTACATTTTGATTTTTTTTTGGAACTAATTAAGATTCAATTCTGTTTCTCTTCTGTTTTTTGTTATAATAACCTATATTTTGACATTGCGGTTTTAATATAAACCAATCAATAAAAATCAATTATGAAATTTTATTTCAATAAAGTAAAAATCATATAGAAACAACAATAAAATTTAACCGTGAAACAGGTGTGCGGTGCACAGTTTATGTAACATTCAATTAATCTTTCGTACAAAAAATAATAATTTAAGGCGACCCGGTAATAAAAAAACACACACACGGTTAAACAGAATCAAAACAATTGAATTATTTCCTATTTAATTTAGTTATATTTTTTTGTTTCCTTTCTTACTTTAATATTTTGTTTTCAAACAGCGAGCGTAAGAAATTATTAAATTTTTTTAATCAAAAAAATTTAAGTTTCTGTTGTTTTTTAATTACTTTCACTTTAATATTAAATTAATTATTTTTAAACAACAACAACAGGTATAACAACAGCAGCAATAACAACAGCAAGAATGACAACATAAACAATAACAACAGTAACAAATTCTTGTCATAATAAAATTGTATTCTCTAAATACGGGTGTCCCACATTGAAATTATTCAATAAAAATTTTTAATTTAAATTCGAATTATTTGGTGTTCTATTATTTTTTTTTTCTTTTTCTTTTTGTTTTTTATTTTTTTTTTGCTTTCTTTTCATTTAATTAAAATCAAATTTACGTATTAAATTTCACCGCAGAATAAAGAAAAAGAGAATAAAGAAAAAACAAAAAAACAAATTCTTGATTATAATTTTTTTTACTTTTTTTGTAATCGCAAAATGTACTTTTTTTTCTCTTTTGTAGTTTGTTTGTTGTTGTTTGTGTGTGTTTGTATAATTCGTTTCATTTATTATTATTGATTATTATTAATAAAAATAAAGAAAAGCAAACAGAAAGAATTCAAAAGAAACATTAAAAATGTGTTCACATACAGTTTTTTTTATAAATGTATGAGCTTGATGAACAATTTACATGAGCTTTATAGTTTGTACATTTCAATGTTTTTATTTAGTTGTGTTTTTGTTATGCAGTTAAAAAGTTTTAATTAATTTGATGTTAAGTAAATTTCAAATTATAATAAATTCCAATCGAATATAATTTAAAGTTTTTTAATCTGAACAATAATTTTACATTGAAATTATTTTTATAAAATTCGGTTTTAATTTCTGCGGGTTCCTTTTTTTTGTTTTTACTTTCTTCTTTTTAAGCAAAACATTTTATTTTTGTATTTTTCTCTTTCTCTTCTTCTTCTTTTTCTTTCCAGTAAAATATAATTAATTTATATGTACAACAACAATAATAAAAACAACAACAATAAAAATAAAAAAATAAATAAAGTAACATAACAACAACAACAAATAATGTAACAGGAAAAAGAGATTCCTGTTTAATTTATATATAATTCAATTTAAAGATTGAAACAAGTTAATTTTCTTTTGATACCTTTAGCAAGTTTTATTTCATTTAATTTTATATTTTATGTGTTTGTCAGTAAAAAAAAGATTCCTCTGTTTTTTTCCTCTAACAGTTAACTAAATGTCGTTTTTATTCCATTTTTATTTTTATTAAAAAAAAAACATGATAATAAAATTAAGATGTAGAACATAAAATTGATCAATTGACTTGACATTAATTATATTTTGTTACCAATTTAAATTATTATTAAAATGTTTTTAAATATTATTATAGATGTGAATGTAAACAGAAACATATTTAGATCAATTCTATCTCAGTATAAAGTTAGTTAGTTATAAGAAGAAAAAAAAAAGAGGAACGACATTCTTAACGTTGTTTGGCAATTAATAAAGTATAAGTTTAAGTTTGTTGTTATTTTTTATTTTTGAAAATTATTCAATTTATTAATTGGTCAAAGAAGAACTGAAAGTAATAAAAAAAGAGTTACATTTTTCTTTCTCAAGAAAATAAGTGAGTATTTTTATGTGAGAATATTGAGACGAGTTAAATAAAAAGGTAATATTGAATAATTGAAACAAGTAAATGGTTGAACTAAAAAAATATCAAAATATTCTCTATAACATAGAATCATTTTGAAACTAAATCCTAAAACATTTACAATTCAATCGACAATTAATGTTTTAATTTTAAATCATCTAGTCCAATTAAATTTATATCCTTTGGGAATTTTTTCCATATATAAACATGTATATATGTAATCATCGGACAGTTTAAATAACAGAACAACAACAATAAAATAAATAACAGAAATTCATTAAGTTTTAACACGTTTCAGTGAACAAGTGGTCATCTATCAAAATGCATCTTAACTACACGACTTAGTTATTTTAAAACAAGAGTACAATACTATTTAAAATCGTACTGTAGGTATCTGATCCCCTGGATGTGTGTCTTTTATTTCTTCTTCTTCTTCTTTTTCAACTTTTTTATTTTTATTTTTATATTTTTTTTTCCTTTTATAAAGGTGTAACTAACCAATCAGGACAAACATTCTCTGTTTCATTTATAATTTATATTATTTATTGTTTCAATTTTGTTTATTTTATAAAAGACTCACACACATACATACACAGACTGAATTGATTCTAAGTAAACAGGAGTTAGCACAATTAACGACAAAATTAAGTCGAAGAAGAAATAAAAAAACTTTATATCACATTTCAAAGAACAAGACGACAGAAGAAGAAGAAGAAACAGAAGTTGAAAAATCAAAGAAAAAAATACTGATAATTAAGTTCAGCTAATTTATTCAATTGAATATAGAAAATGTAACAATTAAATACTGTGACAAACACAGTGGAATATTATTCGTTATATCCAACATGTTTTTTCTCTTCCACTCTCTCTCTCTCTCTTTCTCTGCAGATCATAAATGAATTCGAAAATTGTATTCTTTTAATTATTTAACAAGGCACGATTTCTTTGATTTCTTATTTTTCTTTTCGGATTTTTTCGATTTTCTTAATAAATTCTCTTCTGTTTATATTCTTTATATTCTTCTTTTACTTTTTGTTTTTTTTTTTTGTTTTTTAGTTGCTCAAAGCATCTTTGAAACTAATAAAAAAGTTCAGAAAATGTTTTAATACAAAAAACAAAAACCAAAGGGAATATCGAGGCTCGAAAGGAATGCACCTTTTTGTTTTTTTAATTTAATAATAACAAAAAATAAGAGAATTTAATTTCCGTCCATCTAAAAGAATGAAGTAAAATATTGAATCTTCCATAAACAAGAAACTAACTCAATATATTTGTCTTTAACTGTTTAGAAGCAAAAAAGGAAAAACAAACAAAATTTATAAAATCTAATCTCATAGAGGACTTAACCTTCGTTAGTTTGCTGGTTAGTTGGTTCGTTGATTTGGTTAGTTTAGAAAATTATTCATTGTTTGAATAATTAAAAAATTTAAAAAAAATAAGAAGAAAGGAAAAGAATATCTTTTTTTTTTGTTCTTTATTTAATTAAATTGTATATTCTTTGGTTGCACCAGCGCACACTCCACTGTGAATTTTGATTTTAATTTTAGATTAAATAACAAGCGAAATATTAAATGAAAGAGAGAAACAAAAAAAAAGAAGATGGATGAAGACGATGTATGAGGATATTAATTTTATAAAATTGATGCGGAATAATTTATTAATGGCCGATACTGGTATCAAAAAGAATCGGTGAGTACCACCTGTAACCCCTGTCTTTACCCTATCTAGAAAGGCAAAACGATCCTTTTGTTTTCTCTAAAAATTAATTATCAAAATTATTAAACCAAACAAAAATGTTAAAACTATTTATTAGAATTTACCCTGAGTCATCATCAATATTAATAACATCATCATAATTATAATCATTTGTTTTAACCCTTTTTTTTTCTTCTAAACCGCAAAACCAGATTCATTTATAATATAAATACATACACACGTAGTGGTATAAATTGTTAACGTCACGTTACTAATTTTTTATTTCTTCTCATCATCAACAAATCAAAATAATAATAATAATAATAATTTATTATAAATTACGTTGAGATAATCTTTCGCAAAAAATGCGAAGAACTGTGTCTCACTGACTAACAGATAAGTAAGACTCATAAAGCCCGTAGGATGGAAGGTCCAACCAAAAGTAATGCGAAAGCAATTCCAGGCTGGTGCCTAAGAAATGGGGTGGTTTTTTAGTGAGGTCGCCAATCGGTAATCCCACACACATAAGCAGTGACGGACCCTGCTTACAGCCTTTTGAAGGTTTTCTCACCAACCAAGGGAAAAAATAATAATAATAATAATAATAATAATAATAATAATAATAATAATAATAATAATAATAATAATAATAATAATAATAATAATAATAATAATAATAATAATAATAACAATAATAATAATATTTGTATGTCGTGCCCAAAGACAATTAATGTAAAATTTATAGAAATAATTACGCAAACAATTGTTAATTTTTAATTTAATTATAATTAATTTTTTTTAATAATATTTTTAATGTATTTGTCACGCTCCCTTAACTATATACAATTTGTTGTTTCAACTACTGTGTGTATAAATAGGCAATATTAATGTAAGTAAACCGACCATGGTGGAAGCACGGCAACGTGCTTGCGTTTGGAGCGGGAGGTACCCGAGTTCTCGAATCTCGAACGAGGCTGGAAGGAATTGTTCATTCGGCTAAACGTACTAAACACACATAAAGTAGTGGGCAATGATTAATATCATCTATGACCTTCCGGCCGGTGTGCAGGAAGTAAGTAAACATATTTAACTCATAAGACAAGAAAAGACAAAACAACAAACATGCTCATATGATGAGGATGATGATGATGATAATCAATCGTATAAGTAAATATATGTATTTTGTAAATAAGATGATCGTATACTCGCCAGTTAAATGAATAAATTTAACTAATAAAATTAGACTTTATAGAAAGATTTTTTAATATAAATCAAATTTGAACACAAACAAAATACAAAATAAGTCAAAATTCTCGTGATTCAATCGGTAAATCTTAATCTATTTTGTATATTTAATTTTGAAATAAATTCTATTTGATTCAATCAATGAACATTATTTATAAAATAGATATCAGTGTTTTGTATTTATACTTTATGTGAATGTTGTATATTATGTGTGTGTGGGTTTGTTCAAGTACTCAAGTCAATCAGAAATTATAATTTGTTATAATACATATAATAAAAATGTTGCATTTAAAAATTCATTAAGTACACCATCTTTTGATAAATTTATGAAGAAAAGACCATGAAAATTATTATTATTTTTAATATTTTTATGGCAAACAGTTAATAATATTTTAATTAAATCTCGTACATTAAAATACATAAATAAAAATATAATGGCCGGGTTTCACAATATTTTTAAGTGACTCTTAATTAAGATGATAGAAAACAATATACAAGAATATATATAAGGAAGAAAAAGACAAAAGACTTGAGTTAGGTGAACAAAAATAATATAATTTCAATTTTAAATTGTTATGAAACCCGATATAAATATTTATGTAATTTGTAGTGAAATGGTAATAAATCATTATAACTATACAACAACAATAATTGTCTATTTTATATAGAAACTTACTACATCGTTCAGTTCAGTATATTCATTGTCGTTAAAATTAATTCGTAGTCTTTAAACAAACTAATTTAATTAATAATAATAATAAGTTGAAACATCACTAAATAAAATATTTTAGTTTTAGTTAAAGATAAAAAAGTGATTTAACCGCATAGAGAAAATAAATAATTAATTGTAACAAAACGTCGTCTTTTAAAACTTGTCCGATAGTCGTTTACACAACACACAAAAAAAACTTCAGTTTTATCTGTTTCTTAAGTTAACTTTTTTCCCAATAATTTTCATATGTGTTGTTTTTGTTTTTCAATTTTATATTTTGCTAAATAGAACAGGATTTTATTTCGAACAGCGTATATTGACTAATATTGAAGATGCTTAGAAATAAATGCGTTTTTCTTTTACATTTATTTTTTATTTTTGTAATTCGCAAAATAAATGAAGAAGAAGAAGAAGAAGAACAAAACAGTCAAATCAGAAAATAATTTTATTCTATATAGCCACAATTTTGTAATTTTCATAAATTATAAAGAAAGAAAAAAAATGATAATGAATGTTATAAAGGAAATTGTAAATTGGCAATTATACAATTAGCAACACACAAATACAAATACACACAAAAATAAATGTAAAATGTAAAAAATATACAAAATACACAAATGAAAGAAAATAGAAATAAAAATATTTTATACACTTTCAAGATTCAAGAACAACCAAAAAGAATAAAACTCACGCGAATCTCCTTTAATATTTTTTTTTTTTTTTGATTATTCTTTTTTTTAAATTAAAAAAAATAAAAAGAACTAATACGAATCTTTATAAAATCTAAACATGAAGAAAAAAAAACAAATGCAAATAAATTCAATTTTTCTTGTTTATGTAGAGAGAGCGAGAGAGTGTGTGTAAGAGAGAGAGAGAGAGCAAATGCATGTAAAAGTTAATTACATTTGATTTGTTTTAAATTGAAATGTTGCAAATCTATAATAAAATGTATTAAAATATTAAAAAAAAATTAAAATGGCTGTGGTTCGATAATTAGATTATACGGGGTAAAATCAGAGGAAACAATTTCTTTTCTTTGTATACATAATCACAATGTACAAGCGTGTGCCTACATTTATTCAAGACGCGAATATAAGAAATCTATCTTACCCCATGTTGACCTAAATGTTGTCTAAACACTTTATGTTAAAATGACGAGCTTGTTTAGATTTCTGAATCACGTTAATATTTTAAAATAACTGGAAGATTTGTAAAGAAATTAACTAAGTCAAATCAATTAAAAATTTGATTTGTGGTGATGAAACGAAATGGAACATTTATTCACAGTTGTGGGTTTCAAGGCAAAAATGATAGTTCTGTGGGAACAAAGGCCCAGAGGAAAGTATTTATAAACTTCCTTTATAAGCTACCAAAAATATCCCTCCATAATCCAACTCTTAAAAGTACATATTGAACAATCCGACATACGTCAACAGAAAAAAAAAGTATACTTAGGTCATAGTCGTCAAACTTCAAAATTCGACAAATATAAAGTAAAACAACAAATTAATTACAGTAATATAATTTCCACTATAAATTTTCAATTTTTTTTTTTAAATTAACCTCAATTTTTAAGTTAATAAAAAAATAAGAAGAAGAAGGAAAAAAAACAATTTATTATTATTATGAAAAGAATTATAATTTTCACACCATTTTCATAATGTTGCTGAATGATGAATAATATATATTTATTTATTACTTCTTGTTGTAAGTGTTATTGATGTTGTTGGTGTCTTTTTTTAAAAATTTTTGTCATGTGAATTTAAAACTTAACACTGCCCTCAAGGTAATTGTAATATTCAAGTTAAAACAAAAAAAAAATGAGAAATTGAGTGTCTCATTTTTTATTTTTTGTTTCATTTTTAATCTCGTTGCTTTTTTTTTGTTTCTCTCTCTCTTTTTGTTCTGGTTTCTTGTGTGTTTGTGATTATTTTGCTCTTCGTTTTTCATTATTTTTCAAAAGATTTCAAAAGAAAATTATCGACGATGCCGGAACCTTGGTAGAAGTTCATAAAGATAATGTAATTACAATGTAATTAACGATTAAATTAAATATAATATTAAAAAAAAAATTAAATATAATATTAAAAAAAAAAGAAGAAGAAGATGGAAAATGGAAAACAAAAAGAAGAATAAAAATACCTGTGTGGTGTGTGTGTGTGTGTGTGTGCAACAACACGATCAACACACCAACAACAATAAAAGATTGTACATAATAAATATTTCAAAGGTGTGTCCAAAATGACTTAATTATTGTGATTAAAACATTTTTTTGTTTCGTTTTTTTTTCTGTTTTTTATTCAAGAACTATAATAGGTTATGACGGACAAAAAAGTTGCACATAAAATTATATATGTTATTATTGAATTAGTGTACGTTTAGAGGCTAAATTAAACTATACATATACACAGTTGCAATAATTTGTAGGAATGTAAATGAGTTCAAAGTTTACACTTTTATAAAAAATATAAGAATTTTATTTAAAAAATAAAGAAAAAAGTAAAATAGAAAAAAAAAATTCAATTTAGAAAACTGGATCACGAATTATTAGAATGATAAATGTCGGTTTAGTTATTATATAAATTATATTATCTGAATTTGGAATCTTTCATTTATATATACCATTAAATTGAATTTATTTTATATTTTGTAGTTTTCAATCCTCATTGATCCACTCTATAAATTCTTATGTTGTAAAGGTCCATTTCTTGAAGGTTATTTACTTCCGTTTTTTCATAAAAAATTTTAGATTAGCTAATCAACAATGCATCACAAAATCACATAAAATAAATAAAGTTCTTTTGGGGAAAGTTGTCGAACATCTACAAATCTAACTATCCCTGCCCTTCTGATAATATAAATATCCATTAACAATATATGAATGTGCGCGGAACACCAACAATTATATTCTGAAATTATTATATACAAGCCGAAACATACTAATTACCACTGACTTATAACGTCCTATATAATAATAGTTGATACAACTAAATGGTTATTTATTTATTTTTTTACCTCCATTATATTCTGACACAAAACTCTAATCAATTTAACGATAAGTTCAAAATACATAAAAATAATCGTACCACAGGGACTTGAAACTTTGGTTTAAAATATCAGGTTTAATGGCGACATTTTATATATATTTATAGAAACATTATTTGTGTATTTGTTTTTATATGCATATGAATGTGTTTGCTTTTTTATATTCACCATCTTTCTTGCAATTTATTACATATTTTTTTCTCCCCCTTCCTCCATTTCATATATGCATAAATTCATTACAATTCCATGATAGGAATTGTAAATTACCCATCATCTCATCATAAAAATGTAAAGTACTCTAGTGAGAGAGTGTATACCTTTATATATTATTAGTAATCTTAATTAAAGATTAATCATGTTTATGGCATTAATTTTAAAATGCGAATAAAAGTATGAAAAAAAAATGTATAAAAGATGATGAGACGGGGATGAGAGGAGGGAGTAAAAAAAATGAGACATAGTTTAATTAAAACTCATTTTTAAACGAAGTTAATTGATCATAAATATGTATTCTTTTATACAGTTTTTTTTTCTTAAAGCACTATGATTGAATACTTTTATATAATGAGTAAAATTGAATTTGTTGTCATTTTTTCTTGTTATTATTTAATAATAACAAAAATAATAATTATAATAAAATATGATCATAAAGAATAATGACAAAATTAAATAAAAAAAATGGGATAGTTGAAAACTTTAAAATATTTAAAATAAAAAACTAAATATTATGTTAATATTGTGTTAGTGTATGTGTGTGAGTGTGTGTACTAAGTAATAAATAATAATTTAAAGTCAAAGATAGAAAATGTTTTGTGTTCCAATTTGATCAAGTTTTTTTTTAAAAGGAAATCATATTTTATCATCTTTAATTTAATTAAGTCATTAGACCGTATTTAGATTTAATTTTTATTACTTTAGCAGAAAAAATAGATATTTCTAGACTTTCATTAATTATTTATTAATTAAACAAAAAAAAAAAGATTGAAAGTTGCATTTAAATTTTGATTTGAAAAATTCTATAAAAAAAATCACTTCAATAATTTTGTTGCATATTTGAATTAAAAGCGTTGATTATTGTTATTATCACAAAAACTACATTCTTCCAAAAAACAATTATCGAAATGTGAAGAAAACAAAATATTTTGTCGGAAAGCAATTTAATATTAAAAGGAAAACTTTGTGCAACATTGTTGTAATGTACGAACAGAAAATATTATGCATTTTTACTGATATAATTTTATTTATAACGGCATCCAGATGGGAATCATTTATCAAATTTTCCGTTTTTTTTTTATCTTTTTGTAATTTTAAATAAAAACGATGGATTGGATATAAGTTATAAGATGGTTTGACTTATATACGTTTGGGGAATAATGGTGAATAAATAAGATACTTGAGGGATTGTATTTAATTAATTAGTAAAGTGATAAATGGGGTTTTTTTTCATGTAATAATTTAACAACAACAAAATAATAACAAGATGGTGCGATTTGGCTTGTTCCTCTTGCTTTTATGTAACTTGCTGTTTTTAAATCGCATAATAAAATGTGCATATTTAAATACATAAAATCCATCATTTAGATTATTCCCTTTAGCCTTTCTTATTTAAAACAGGTCTGTAGACAATGTATGAAAAGTGTTTAATAATTTTTTGATTATTATAAACAGATTGCATGCTCAAAACAAATGCACTCCATTTTGTTAAAAGATGACCAAAAAGAACACTTGCAATTTTATCACAATTTGAATTGAAGAAAAAAACAATTCAGTGTAAACAGTAGATTTAATCAATCTTTGTTTAGCCAATAAACAATCACAATTATTGTTATACTTTTAACACTTTCTTGTATAAGAACAAGATCAAGGTGTTACCACAGTCATCCACTTCTTATATATTTTAAACATCAAACTAAAATACAAAAATAAAAAGAAAAAATGGAAAAATGGAAAAAGACTTTAAAGTCAACCATAATTTAAAAGAGAAAAATAACAAAAATATGTGAAAGAGAAAAATACAAAAGAACAACAATAATATAAGCGATCATATAATGATCAAACAAAAGACAAATGTTTTCATCTCAATTAAGCATCAAGAATTATGTTCTGATGACAAATTTTTTTGTTCTGTTTTTGTGTTCTTCTTGTATTTGTATTGTGATTCTTTTATAAACGATTTTTATAACTCTATAAGAAGGCATATAATAAAGAAGATATTTTCTGGTTTTATAAAAATGTTGTTTTCTTTTTCTTTATTAAAAGGAGACACTAAAAACAAAAACAAACACACATCAAAAACAACTAAAAATTAAATAAAAATCTACTTTTGTTTTTGTTTTTTTTTTCAATTCGAACAAATTATGAACATTCCCCGAATTGGTTTTGTCGACAAAATGGTTTTATAATGAATTAATTTATTAGATTTTTAAAGGAATTTCATGTAAGTATTTTAGGTCTTGCTTTTGTTTTTGTTGTTATTATTGTTGCTGCTGTTGTTGCCGTTGCTGTTGTTTTTTCTTTCTGTTTCAAATCTTTAGATGATTTTAAATTATTTTTTTCTCTCTTAACTTTTAGTTTGTTTTTTCTTTTTTATCGAATAAATATCGTAATAAACTAAAAGAGATCAAACACAACATACAGAAACATATTCAAAATTTAAGATTGTTCACTTAATAGAGATAAGAAAGAAATTTTTGATATAGTTTTTGGTGCGTTAATTACAGTGTTGGACTAAATCAAAAGAATTATTTATTTATTAGTATGAAAGAAAGAAAAAAATGTTAACCTTTGGTACAGAGAAATAAAATAATATAGAATATTCATAATTTTGTATTTCCTTCATCTGTTTCGTCTTTTAATTAAATTTTTTTAAATTATTCCAAAAAGAAAAAACTTTATAAATCTAGACTAAGATGATTATTGTAAATAATTTAAATGCCATTTAAAATTGGCGCGCTTAAGAAATATTCATTATGACGTGATCATATTAAAATTGAAGAAATGAAAAAAAATGTGTGAGCGACGATCGATATTTATAAATAACAAAAATTATCGTTTTACTTTTTTTTTGATAAATAAAATAAAATCAAAATGTTTTTTTCTATCCGGCACTGGTAATTGACTTCTGTTCAAGTTTAACTCATAATACAATTTATAAGATAAGAAACATGTTTTGTTGTTTTTATTTTTCTTAACATCTTTTCATCTTCTTTTTTGTATTTGTTCTTTTTATAAATAATTTTTTTTTATTTGTTCGAAAAGACAATCAAGCCGATGCTCTACGATGGCCACTTTTAATAATTGAAATTTACTTCTTATATTTTTTCTGTTCCGGAATTAATTACCGGAATTCTTTTAAAATCTTTTTTTCCTGAAGTAAACACAAGAAATAAGAAACATACACACACACAGCATTCTTAAAATATTGTAGAATTATCTTATCATAATAGAAACATTAACGTCTCGGACAAAGGGGGGAAAGAGAGATATATTCGGCAAATATATATACGATATACGTCAGAGGGAATAAGAGAAACTCCTGCAGAAATTTAACATAAAAAAAATAAAACAAATCAAACATCTTCACAAAAGTTTTAAATACTTTGCCATAATTTTTTCTGATTATTAATTTTTGTTGTTATTTGGTTTTGTCTTTGTGTTTTGAATGCCAATTCAAATTACATCTAAATTTAATTATATTATCCGTGACATTTTCTTTAATAGAGAAAAAAAAATAAAATATGAAATAATTATGATTATATTCTCGCGGTTAATATTGGTAATTGAAAATTTTATTAACTTTCAGTCTTTTAGTCTATTAGTGTTTACAGTATATAGTAGGTAAGGTACGTACGTTGTGTTTTTTTTTGTTGTATCAGATACGCGCGCGTAAATTTTTTTTTCTTAATTTATTTTGCACACCCACACACACAGATACAGTGATTCACACACACACACACATAAACGAATTCATTTATATTGGTTAAGTTTTATGTTTTTATGATGGAACTTTTCTGGTTGAGTTTAAGAGAAGAAAGAGAGAAAAAATATAGAGTCGAAGGCAACTTTATACTCAATTTCACTGATAAGAAGAATATATGTCCAATATTTTTTTTTGTTTTTTTTTATAAATTTTATCGTATTTTATAAATTGCTTTTCATAATCCAAATTTTTTTTTAATAGTCCCGGTTTCAAGAGGTCACCACACACTCATATTTGTATTCCTCAAAAAAAAAACAAATGAAAGAATGAAACAAAAAGTATGAAACCAAGTTGCCTTGGTTATATATTATTTTGTTCGGTATATGGCGCGTCATAGTGTCGAGACATTCATCCTCCCTCTCTTTGTTCTCAACTTCCTTCTATAAACACTTTTCTTTGTTTGTATTTATAGTTTCTGTTTTTAATGAAACTCAACAAAAAAAAAGCAGTTTTAAACTATATTTTATCTTAATTGTGTAATTTAATTACCGATAACGACCTAGTATTTATAATTAATTGATTGTCACACACAAAATTCTCTTTTCTGTTGAATTATACAATTTTTTTTAAATTTGTGTGTTTTTTTCTCTTTTATATGACGACAACAAAAACACGTTCAAACAGAATAAACTAAACAACAACGAAAAAAAAAATGGGGAAAAATAGTAAAAACAAGAAATTTATTCATTATTATGCGGGCCCAGTAATAATTATTGTGTATTACAATTAGAAATTGAACTAAAAAAAACACACACACACACTAGAAGTATAAGAAAACATTTTATCATTTGAAATTAATTAACAATAACACAAAAAAAATTTTGTATCGAAATAACCAGAAATTAAATTTCCGTTGCAATTTTAACATTTTTATTTTGTTTTAATTTATTTCTTCCTGACTGCAAAACAAGAAAAAAAAAACAACAAAAAAATTGTGTCAATTGTTGTAGTTATAATATAACTAAAATTTTTATTCTCAGAAATAAAATATGCCAGAATAAACCCGGAACAGGAACATCTTCTTCTTTAAAATAAATTTTACTTTGTTGAACTAAAAAAAAAAGCTGTAGAGTTCCTTGTGCGTGTGATATGGACGAGTAAGAATTCATCATTCACCCTTGAAATTAGATTATAACACAAATACTGACTGATAGATTAAATATATAACAATGATCTTTTATATGTGGGGGGGAGTACAAACTTTTTTTACCTTTTGAACAATACAATAAAATTTAACACAAAATAAAAATGTAAAGAAACACGGAAATAAATGTCTTCTTATCATTTAAGTAGACACAAATTGGAAGCACTTTAGTAATTGGATATTATTATATGTCAACTTCTGTAACATGATGATCATTGATGACATCATATGATCATCATGATCATCATAATATACAATAATAAAAACACCACACATTCTAATATATAACGACAAAAAATGTCAAAAGTCATTTAACTAATTTTCATTTTAATTATATTTGACGGAAAATTACAAATTTTTACTTTATTATTTGCCTTATTCACTTTTGTGTTTTGTTTTCTGTTTCTTCAACTTTTTTTTTTTTTATTTTTTTAAGTAAAACAAATTAACTTTGTCACTGAACTTCACTTCTTTTGTAATTTATATTTAAGTGAAAAGAACACAGGAGAGAAGGACAGAAGAAGAAAAAAGAAAAAAACGCTTTACCTACTATAAACACTGGAGAGCACTTATTGCCAACATTTTATCAAAAAAACCAACAACAATTATTATGACGGCGGCAAACACGAAAATGGGCAAAAAAAAAGTTATTGTAAATAAAAGCAGCAGCGTAAAAAAAAAATCTGAATACAAAAATACAAATACAACAATAAATATATAAAAGAAAAACGAATGTTATGGAAGAGTGATTTATAAGAAAAATTACCGTCACATTGAAATTTTTATCTTTTTCATTTATGTGTGTGTGTGTGCCTATCTTTTTTATAGTTGATTTTGCTGTTGTTGCTGCTGAACAAAAAAAAAACTGTTGTAAAATTAAGTGAAATAAGTGTCTTATTTATTTGTTTACATATGAAACGTAAATATTTCGAGATGCCTGTAAATTGTCTATTAGATTAGTGAAGAGCTAAATGGTATAGCTTGATTAAAAATTCATTAATTAATTAACCAAAAATTTATTTATTCAACGAGCTTTGTGACTCCAATAGTCATCAAAAGAATAATTTCTCAAAACCGTAGAGTTCAAACTCACGATCTTATTATCAGTTAAAGATAATCCATAGTCAGTCATTGGTATATGACAATCAACATATCATAATGTTATATGTAAACACATCTTAATATTTTCATTAAAGAAAAAGAAGAAGTAAAAAAAAGACAGAGAAAAAAAAGAGCGCAAAAATAAAGTAGACAAATGCTAATAATTATTTATCGCCACTCAAATCGATTTGTACAATTTTTTTCTTCATTTTTTTCTTCTTGATGTTGTTTTTGTTGTTGTTGTCTTGTCTGTCTTCATTTTTATTTTATTGTTGTTGTTGCTGTTGTTATTATTATTTCTTTTTGGTTGTTTTCAAAGATAAAAATTTATAATTTTTTTGTATTTGAAAAAACACTTAAAAATTGTCTGTTTGGTTGGCCACTGAGCGGTTCTTCTTACCTTGTTACTTTAGTTTGTTTTTTTTTGTGACAGAAAGAAGATGAAGTTTTTTTTGGCCTCTAAGTGACAGGAAGTTGAATTATGATTGTTTCCATATAAAGCAAATAAACATAACAGAAAAATATCCATAAGCAAAAAAAAAATAAAAAAAAAACAACAACGAGAGAGAAAAAAATTGACCGCCATTTCCCGTCGGCGATGATCGGAGTTTAACTTTTTTTTTTTTTCGTTAATGTTTCTCGATGCCTCTATAAATATATACAAGATGCTACTTGGTGGACCACAGACCCGGAAGGAAATTGAATTTTGTGATGAAAAGAGAAAGATACAAATTTTGTGGATGTGAATTTTTTTTTTTTTTTTGCTTTTGTGATTTATGAGGAGTAATGGATTTTAAGGCGAGAAGAGTTAATATAATAACCAGCTACCTGCTGTTTTTTTTTCTCTCTGATCGTCACACTTTTAAGTGTGACCAAAAAAATATAAAAAAACTATTTGTTTTCCTGTCCCACCGATGTCATCATAAATGAGATCTCAATTTGTTCAATTCTCTTCATAATATAATTTGTTGTTGTTCTGTGTGATGTTACTCCAGTTAATTTAATTTCACATAAGATTAATCATCAAATAAATTCTTAACAAGAATAATTAAGTTTATAAAGTATATACTAACAACAAAAGAAACAAATTAAATTCGTTAGAATTATTGAAACTCATAAATCAAGGTCTCTACCCTCTCCCTATTTTTAAAACATCCTAAAGTCGACATTTTAATCGGATTGAATAAATAAATCCATTACATTATGTATATGGGTTCGAGTTTATTAATAAAAAAAGAGTCTACCTTTTTTGTATATACTTATATATTTTTAACAATGTTTTAAGTTGTAAACTTGAGCACTTTATATCCTCGTGAAAGGAAACAATTTCTACCTAAAGTATGTATTTATAAAATTTATTTAAAAAGTAGGTATAAGCGGATCAAGTGACATAACAATAACAAAAAATAAGTAAACCAATTTTAGAAAACGTAATCGAAAATGCCGATATTAATTCCATTCTTTTTTCTTCGTTTTCTGCTTCTTCTTCGTTTTCCAAGTTTTTAATTTTGTAATTTGAAAAATTTCAACAATTTATATAGAAAAAACATCAACAATGGTAAAATTTTAAACAATTAATCTCAATCAAGCAGAAAATCCCTTATATATTTTTATTTCTTTTTTTAACGCGATCTCTTCAAGCATATTTGTAGAACGATCAACAGAGATTATATCATTTTGCTTTGTGTCTAGTTGGAAATCGGAATCAATGATAGATTCTATCAATATATACACACACTTTTAAGATGGCATTTCCAATAATTCACAAAATTTTATTTTAATCTTTTGTAAATCCATTAAAAACTCATTTTTTTAAAATATAAAGAACAACAAAGAAAAAGTTATAAATAAATATTATGAATTCTTTCAGTTTAAAAACCAAAACAAAATTAAATTTTTAAAGTAAAAACAAAAAATACAATAAATTAAATTGTGTCTTTTTTCTACCAAAAGATATTAACCCATTCGATTCTAGGTGTAATAAAACTATACAGATTATATGTTTCATTTATAATTTCTGAATAGACGTAACACAAATATTCTATTAAATAATGAACTTCCTATTAATATTTTGTTATACAACAACAGCAACAACAAAACTGTCATATTTATAACAGAGAATTAATTGGACAAAAATATTTATTATGATTTTTTTATTCTTTTAATGGATACAATTCCAAGAACTTAGAAATTATTCTGAAAAAACAAGAACAAACAAAAAATATGAATAATTTTTATCAAGGCGAAAAAATCAGGGTTAAGGAACCCTCTATGACTTAATAAAAATGAGGCATCCCCAGACAATAAAGAAAATTATTGTTATGAAGTCGTCTCTTTTTCATTTATATTATAAAAAATTTTAATTTGTTTATTATTACTATTTTTTTTAATTTTCATTTCTTTTATAAAATAAATAATAAATTATGATTAAAACATAAACAATAAAAATTATAGGGCGCACTTCCTCAAAACCAACCATTTTTTCTTCTCTATATGTTTGTTGCTGTTGATTGTTTCTTTCTTCTTTCCTTCGGATGTTTTTTTTTTTTTTGCAACAATTTTCAAACTAGAGATTTTTTTATAATTTTATGGAAGAATCTTTTAAATTATGAAGAAAAAGACCAGAAATACAAACGAATGAGAATTTTTTTTATCCTAATTCTCAATTATTTGAAGTTTTTTTGTAAAAAAAGAATCATTTTTTAATTTCATATTTTGTTTATTATAGAAAATAAGTGTACATGGTTAGTAGGTGACAAAAATTAACAATATACCAATAAAAAGTTGTCACAAAAGTAATTAAAAGAATAATTATCGCATATAGTTAAATTTCCAGTGGGTGTTTAATAATAATGTAAAATTTTGTAATAAAAATAAAGTACTTAATGGTAATACCTTTACAGCTTCTAATTATGTAGGAAAACAATATTTGTCTTTAGATTATGCTTGTATACAATCAGAAAATATTTTTGAACTTTACTTTATGGTTTGTTTGTTGTTATTGTTCTTTTTTTAGGATGAATGTATGAATGCTGGATGTTGACACAAGTGGAAATATATAGAATGATGGTTTACAATAATTTGACAGCATGATGACATTTAATTATAGGTATAAGAATAAAAAAAAGAGTCTAATGAAAAAACAAAGACTATTAGTAAATTAAGTTAACGAACGGTAAATGCACATTTTATATTTTGATGCAAAGTGAACATATTTTTTACGATGTGGAAAGATTTTGCATTCTGATAAAATGGTGTTTGGTTTTTATTTGTGTTAAAATTATACTTAAAAAAAAACACTCAATTAAATGCAATTTACAATTCTTAGAATTCATTAAAAAATAAACAAATAAATTAAGAAAAAAAAAACCAACAAATCTAAATTTTAATTTAATCCTCACGATTTGTGGCCGCCCCAAAAAAAGTAACAACAAATAAAAACAAACACACACATATACAAGCCAATGAAAAAAAACTCACCTAATAAAAAAAAAACAAAATATAAGAATTGTAAAACCAGAAATTAATCAAACAATAAAAGAGTGATGACATAAATACAAGATGATTCGAACACCCAAAGATGACTCAAAATAAAACATTTATAAATAAAATAAAGAATAAGACGATAATCCCATCCTCATCATCTATTCTATTTTGTTCTTATAAAAATCATCATTACTGTCAGTTTGGATGAAATGATAAATGAAAATATTTTGACAAGAAATCAAGATGATCTCTCTTTGCAATGATGATGAGGTCTTATAAAGATCATAGAACCGGTTAAAGGAAAAAAAATTGATTTAATTTTGTTTTTTTTTGTAATGAAAACGGATAAACGAGATTTTTTTTGAATTGAATTCTTTTTTTTAATTAATTTAAATTGTTAAAGTATATATATATATATATATTTATATATTGTAATTAAAGATTTTTGATTTTATTCATAAAATTACAAGAATGAACTAACAAATTATAAATTCAAGTTCACAAGAGTGAATCCGCAAAAATTCTCGAAAAAAAAAATGTTCCCCGTTTTGTTTTGTTGAATTTCTTTAAAAATTAAATTAAAATATTTTCTTTCTTTCTTTTGTTGTTCATTTTATTCCATCCTTCCTCTTAAAAGATGTTATATACCACATTACAATACCATGGTTTTGATCTGCAATTTCAATATTCAAGATGCTGAGTATAGTTCAAGACCTCATGTTGTTGTTATTATTTATTTACATTTTACGTTCCATATAAGGATGGTTTTAAGTTTATTCATTTTTTCTTACATTAAAGACTTTATGTTAAATGACAAATGAGATGCTTCTTTAGTTTTAATTTGAACTTTCATTTACATGTGCTTTTATACATTTGTGTGCATATGTGTGTGTGTACATGTGTGTGTTTGTATTTTCAACATTTGACCCTTTCCTCATCATAAAAGTAATTGTTTATAAAAAATGGTAAAAATAATATTTTTATTTGATTTAAAAGTTTTAATTTTTTTATGATTGTAATTTATTAAATGTATTTAAGAAGAATTTTTATTACAGTATGTGTATGTGTATATGTGTGTATATATTAGTATGTAAATATTTTGTATATATTCTGACTGAAAGAAAGAAAGAAAGAATGAAAAAGAATTATTATTAAACCTACACGAGGCGGTGAAAGAGATTCCGTGCTCAGTGATTATGCAAATTTTTTCATTACTTGTTAATTGTAATTTCTTATACAATATTTTTATTATATTTCATCCTCTTCGTTTTCTTTGGTTTCTTTTTTTTTCATTTATTTACAAGTCAAATAGGAGAAATAATCATACTTATAATTATAAGAATAATTATCTTTTAATAATTAACATATCCGAAAAATGAGATAATGAATTTATTGATGAGTGACAAAAAAAATTAGATTCCAAAAACAACAGTCAAACCATAAAAGACATTTTAATGTCGCTTTTGTCGCCTAGTATTCTAATTTCTATTATACAATAAAAATCGTTACACAAGAAAGAGAAAAAGAATCTATTCCCTTTGATGAAAAATTTCTTTCATATTTATTATCGCCTTATTTAATTCTATACTAATAGAAATTAAAATAAAAAAAAAACTTACACTAAAACTAAACAAGAACAACAAAAAACTAATGAATTTCTAGACACGTGACTCATAATTTTATAAGACAAGACAGACAGAAGATGATGAAACATAAAACTATAGTAAAGGAAGGAACTTAAAGAATTCAAATAACTTTAAAAGACAAGAACAAGAACAACAATAATAAAAGCAAGCAACAAAAATTTGTGTAGACTTTAATATTTTGTTGTTGTTCTTTTTGTCTGTTTTTTTGTTATATCGGGCGACATTTTGGTACATTATTAGACGAAAAAGATAAACAAAATATGTTGAGAGGTTTTTCAATTTTTCTTCTTTTTCTTTTCAATCATTTAATTTTTTCTTTTTTGGTTGCGATTACTAAAGTGACTTGACTTAAAGAGACTTAATTTTTTTGATGACGAAGACGTGTGTTTATGACGTATAAATTAATAATGTGTTTATGTACCTATATATGTATATAGAAAGATTGGTGTGTGGACAGAAATCATGAATGCTAATAAAAATATTTTTATGACTTATTTTTGTTCTTCTTCTTCTTCTTCTTCTTCTTCTTCTTCTTCTTCTTCTTCTTCTTCTTCTTCTTCTTCTTCTTCTTCTTCTTCTTCTTCTTCTTCTTCTTCTTCTTCTTCTTCTTCTTCTTCTTCTTCTTCTTCTTCTTCTTCTTCTTCTTCTTCTTCTTCTTCTTCTTCTTCTTCTTCTTCTTCTTCTTTTTCTTCTTTTATCCAAGAAGATATTAAAAGGAATTTCATTATTTTAAAATTAATCAGAACAAAACAAGAAGAAGAGAGAAAACAATTAACGATTTTATAGGAAAAAAAAAATTTTGATTGGATCAAAGAGTTTTTTTTTAATTAAACTGATTTATGTTTTTTATTTTGAATGCGTTGAAGCCGAATAAATCTAAAAGAATATGAAGAAGAGAAGTAAAAAGAAAAAAATAAAAAAGCAAAACCGAAAATGTTGAATCAATACGAAAAACCAATTAACATTTTGCGTGCGGATTCATATAATATAATAATAATTGATTGACAAAACTCTAAATATATTTACTAAAAAGTTTGGAATAGTTTAAACAGTGAAAGAGTGAGAGAAACAGAGAGAAAGAGAGAGAAGATTATTATAACACGATATCAACGATGAAACACGAGACGGTACATAAATAGGTTTTTTCTTTTCTTTTAATCTTCTCTTTATCAAAATTTATGTAACTAATAAAATTTAAGGTTCCTAATTGCATTAGTCTAATAAAGATATTTTTATCACCATCAAAAAAATACTGTTTTACCGATACACCGTTACAGTGACGTCTGCCTTTACAATAATTGAGAAGCACAAAAATTCATGAATGCGACTCCCTTTTTTTTCTTACATTGATGTAAACTTAAGTTACGCATTTTTTTCTTTAATTTTAATCGAGATTCCTTTCTAATCGCGTTTTTTATTTGGAATTTTTTGGTCTTGTTTAATATTTATTTTGTTGTTGTTTTGACTTTGCATGCAAAGGTTTTCCTTAATTTCAAAACCCATAATAAAATAATTTAATGTTAGATTATTTAATGGTTAAGTTTATTGAGTTTAGGCTTTTAAAAAAAATTATAATAATGATTGTCCAGTTAGTGGTACTTGGGTGGGATATAATAGATTGTTATTAGTTGATAGAGAAATATTTCAAAAGTGGCGCAACATGTTGCTTTTGAAGGAAAATCTTATGACGGATCTTTATTAGATTATTTTTGTTTTAAAATTGTGAATTCTATATTATTGTGTAGCTTTTGTCATAAACGTATAATTGATTACATTTTTGTTTATTGTTGTCAGGAAAATTGCTTCCAAATCTCATTAAAATAAATGCAAAAACAAAAAAGAACAACTTGTTTTCATCTTTTTCATGTTAAAAATAATTAAACGTTTTTTATTCGATTTATTGAAATAACCCCTTCAGGTATAGGCTGATATATAAAGGTACCCAAACAACACATTTAACTTTTATTTAATTGAAGTAATTATGGTTGCACGAAAAAAAAATATTTAAAGTGTTTTTTTAACAAAAAAAACAACAACAACAACAAAATATATTGAATATTATTGAAAGAAACGGACATAAGAAAATGTGTATGTTTTATAAAATATACAATGCAGAAAGAGAAAATACATTTAAAAACAAAATAACAAAAAAAATGGGGAAAAAGAAGAAAAACAAGGAAGAACTAAATTCAAAAGGGTTGATTTTGATGCGTTTTATATTATTATATAAGGAAACGCCTTAATTACATTTTTTGTTAAATGATAATCTTTAATTAAATAATAGGTAAGATTTTAATGCTTTAAGAATCAAAGTGAATGATCATTAATCGATTCACTTTTTCTGATCGACTAAACACAAAAGGTACGTACAAAAAGGTCATATGATTTAGCAAATAATAAATGAAAGAAATTTCTGTGTGTGTGTTGAGAGACCATCTTATCAATTTTACATGATATTCTAGAGTATGTGGCACACGCAGTAAATATTATACGGGACGTGGGATATTCAAATTATAAAAAAAACACAAAAATAAAAAAAAAGGGACAGAATCGAATCAATACCCACTTTATTTATCTACATATGTATATATACTTCAGTTTTAGTTATATTATATATTTGTTGTACAGGTGCTGACTTGTATGATCGAATTTACACAAAGCAATTACGTTTTTCGATTCGCGTTTTAATGTCTAAAACAACTCTTCATATTATATATCGTGGAAGTTTTTTGTTGTTTCTGTATTTTTGTTGTTTCTTTTCGTTTTAATTTTTTTTTTAATTTTATATTTTGTTTTGTTTTGTTTCAACTTTCAACAATTCCAGTGACGGGCAACGAATTTACAAATTAATTAATCCAATGTAATAAACTTATAATTTATTGTTATTTCCAATAAATATAAATATTTTTTTTGGACACAAATTTAATTTAATTTGAAAAAATGTAAAATAAAATTCTGTTCCAATTAATTCGAGTTTTTTCTTGTTCTTTTTTTGTTTTCTTATAAATGATGATGATCACTGTCCTACACCAATGTTTCACAGTTGCACGCTCGAGTCGTTCATGCAGAGCGTTTTAATTCGTTTAATCAACTTTTTTCATTTCTTTCATTTTTTTTAACTTTTTGTTGTCGTTCTTATTGTTGTTGTTGTTGGTTATCTTCTTCTTCAATTTATAATTCAACATCATCGCCCGTTTATATTGTATATTATATTTATAATATACAACAATAGCCAGTTGTTTTATATAAAATTGGAAGTTAAACATTTTTGTTTCGCTTCGATTTTTAATTCGTTTTCTTTTTGTTTTTTTTTTCATTCGCTTCCTTTTCGTTTTACCTTCTTCTCGTCTTTGAATTATTTTCTTTTCTCCTCTTCTTTCTTAATCATTATTTTAAAAAGTATTTCTTTCATGTATGTGTGTGTGTGTATGTGAAGGTATATTAAAAAAAGTAACTAATTCTTATAACAAATAAGGCAGCGACATGTCAAGCACATTGATCAGATCTGATCCCATCAAATGTAGCAGCAAGTCAGAAAGAAAAGAACACAACATAACAAAAATAATAAAAATAAATATAATCGATTTTTGGAAGATAATTAATATATATCTGTCTCTTTCTTAACATGTGCATCGATCAAATGTTATGAGTGTAGAATACGGAAGTAACAACGTCTTGTGTTTTTTTTGTATTTAAAATTGTTTCATTATTAACTCATTTTCAGAAGGTCGCAATTAAATATTTGTATGAAGATACATTGCACCGGATATATTAATTACCAAAAGCTCCAAAAACGAATTAACATTGAAAAAGAGAGGCAAAATGATGGGGGATGTGCATCAGTAATAAAAAAAAGAGGTGTAAATCTTCTCACACCATTCTCAGACAACACCAGTTGTATAATACACACTAAAATTTAAAGAGAATCCAATAATAAACCATACTGAAAGATTTTAATATAAAGATAACGCCACAATATCTTATTTTTAAAAACTATCTTCATTAATTCTTCTTATACTGACATTATCCCATGTAGGCATACATGTATGAAAATGAATTTACAATAATTTCCTATTGACTTCCGATTGAATCTTTTTCTTATAAATTTTATATATATATTTTTTCTCTTTCTTTTTATCACTTCTTCAGTTTATGGGAATTTAAAAAGAATGAAAAAACCGCACTATAATCGTGTCCGCGTGTATTTAACCAATTCATTTAGGTAAAGGTATAACATTTGAATGTCAGTGTACACCTTTTGAGACGGTTAATTTATTGTTAATTGAACTAAAGGCAAGTATAACTATATCGTCTTGAAAAAATAAAAGTTAAATTTATTTATTTATTTATACCGCAGTCTACCATTAATTTTGTCTCATTCTGTACTATATTTCTCATATATTATAGAATATAACGTAAATAATATTGGTAATGGTATAGATACTTTTCTCTTTTACATTTCTTCTTTTCTCTCTTTCTACAATATTTAATTTTTAACATCAATATATTCTATTGTACCTTGTCTCAATTTATATACATAAATATGTTATACCCTCATCCTATATATACCTACGACTATACTTATAAGTAAATATTTTTTCTATTTATTTTAGTTTGCGTGTAATTGGTATTTAAATCTTTTGTAAACTGATATCAGTTAAATCTTTAACATATTTGGAAGCTTAACTATTGCAATCTAATATGTTAAATTATTTTAAAGTGTCGACGGTTTTTTTTAAATTTTACTTACTTACTTACTTACTTACTTACTTACTTACTTACTTACTTACTTACTTACTTACTTACTGACTGACTGACTTACTTACTTACTTACTTACTTACTTACTTACTTACTTACTTACTTACTTACTTACTTACTTACTTACTTACTTACTTACTTACTTACTTACTTACTTACTTACTTACTTACTTACTTACTTACTTACTTACTTACTTACTTACTTACTTACTTACTTACTTACTTACTTACTTACTTACTTACTTACTTACTTACTTACTTACTTACTTACTTACTTACTTACTTACTTACTTACTTACTTACTTACTTACTTACTTACTTACTTACTTACTTACTTACTTACTTACTTACTTACTTACTTACTTACTTACTTACTTACTTACTTACTTACTTACTTACTTACTTACTTACTTACTTACTTACTTACTTACTTACTTACTTACTTACTTACTTACTTACTTACTTACTTACTTACTTACTTACTTACTTACTTACTTACTTACTTACTTACTTACTTACTTACCCACTTACTTACTTACTTACTTACTTACTTACTTACTTATTATTATTTTTATAATTATTATTTTCCTAGTAACAACTTCTTCCTCTCGTCTTTTTCATTTTAACATTTTTTTATATAGTTAAGACTTTTCTATATGGCTCTGCATTATACATAGTTAACATGGTTATATAGTTTATAACGTGAAAATGATTCAAAGAAAAACTTATACATACACACACACATAATAATATTTTTTCTTATTTAGTGGATTCATATTTTAATGGGATTTTAAATACAATATTTATTACATAAGTGTGGGTGGAATTTTTATTGAGAATATATAATATATTTATTATTATTGTTTTGGATTTATTTTAGTGGTTGGAATTTTTTTTTTGTTTTTGTTTTATAAATTTTTAATATGAAATTTATATATTATAAGAAAAGAAGGAATGAAGGTTTCAATTATATGAATATATTTATAAATCTTAGAAAATTATCCAATCAAATTGTAAATTGAAAGTGATTTTGTAATGATTACTATGAACTACGAATATATTATTTTTGTTGTTTTCTTTCTTCGAATCAATGAATTAAGGTTTACTGGTAAATCACTTCTGACCTACTTGGAGACTTTTACTAATTATTAAATTTTTCAATAGAAAAAGAAAGCAACAAGCAAATAATGATAAAATTACAATTAAACTTATAATGAAGTAAAAATTTCTCAAAATAAAACACTGTTGGTTGCGTTGATTTTCACTGAACAATCAACTTCATGTTTTAATTATAAAACATGTATACCTTTATCTTGTTTCAATTAACAAAATGCTAACGCAACATGTACCAAAATTTAAAAATAAAAGAAACAAGAAAGAAATCAAAACAGAAAATAAAAACACACGAATGAAAAAAAAAACTATATAGGAAGAAGAAGAATAATTGTTAATTGAAATCACTCTTGAGGAAAACTAATTAATCGTAAAATGCCATTTCCATATCCGTTAAAGATCAATCATTGAACAATTAGTTACACAAAAAACAAATCGAATATTGAACTTCGGACAACCATAAATTGTGTACTTATACATATAAAATAACGTCTTATAAGACATCATCACAACATTTATAATAATTGTTTAGCAAAGTAACAAAATATACAAGTAAAAAAAATAACAACAGAAAATACCAAATACGAAAAACAGAGAAGAAAAAAAACCTTGTTATAATATTCATTCTGCCATGTCAAAACTCAATCCGTCAAACATTCAAATAATCAGTTTTGAGTTTCTCATTAAATAATGCATTATTTTTATATGAGCGAGAGAAGATCGCATGAATAATGTAAATAAAGAATGAATAAGAAATAATAATAAAAAAATATCAAGAATTGGTTTATAAGGAAAATTTATAAAGACGAAGAACCAAAAAAAAAATATATAAAGAAAAATTCCTTTTGTATTCTCTTGTTTTTTCTCCATTTGTGTTAGTTTTTTGTTTTATAATAAAAACATTATTTGTTTTGGCGCCAGGCATTATCAGTCAGTTGAAAAATAAAAACAAAAAAAAACTATAATAACTTCGATAACACTTCGAACCCGATGACGGTGAGTCAACTCAATATAATATTTAAAGTTTGGACCATGCATTCACGAAATTCTTTCATACATTGTTAAAATTTTCTCCAATTTTTTTTGTATTCTATTTTCCATTGAAAAATTTATTTTCTAAAATTCTGCCTGACTTTGAGAAAATATATTTGTTAAAAAATGGCCAACAAGAAATTTTTCTTGTCGGTGATTTGTAGCAGTGCAACAATAATGTCAGTGAATAGATTAAAAATGTTGATTTGTTGAAATCCGCGTTCTCGTCTTTCAAATATTATGACAAAAATAAAACGAAAAAAATTTAAATTCGAATATATATTTGTTACCAAAGAAACAGATGAAACAAGAGATGGTTTTTTCCAGGGATGGGTTAAAATAAATCCATACACATCGTTCACATTTATTACATTAAATTAAAATAAAATTTAATTAATTTCCAAAACAAATTCATTTTTACTTTGTTTGTTTATCGTAAAACAGTCAAATATAATCGAAATAAGAACACATAGAAAATGGAATATTTTGCGTAATAGAGTCTTAACTGATGACCGCGAGTGGATCAATCATGTATAGCCGGCTAAATCTTTTTAATAATAATAACAATAAATATATTGACAGATGGTTGTGGTTTTTTATTTTTTTTTTTGTTTTAACTTTTATTGTTTCTTTTGTTTACATATACAATACTCGACCCTGGTATAAACATTTCAAAACAAACCGCGCGTGCTATGCAGAGAAAGACAAAAACATTCATATTATTATTATTTTTGTTTCTTTTCTTTTCTATTTAAAACCCATTAACTCGCTAATGGAGTTTATCGCAAATTGAAAGAAATTCAATTCAACAAACGTTCTGCGACACTCAAAAAATACAAAAAAAGATCGATTTTTTTATATTCGTTTTTGTTGTTTTAATTCTTGGAATTTTTTTTTTATTTTTTGATTTCTGTTAAATTTCTTTCGTCCTTCCCCAAAAAGAAATCCATTTACAATAAAATGAATTGTGTTTATTTTATAAATATTCTGATTTATGGACCCACAAAATAACCACAAAAGAAAGTTAAGGAAAAAATTGTAGGGAAACGTACAAAACATCGTGCCAATTGGCTTAACTAAAAAAAAAGTGTCATTTACAAAAAATTAATTAAACAATCACAAAAATGGACAAAATTTTTGTATATAATTTTATATTTATTATAGTGATGATGAGAAATCAATTAAGAAGAAGAACCGCATTATAAGAACGAGGAAAGATGAAAGACACAACACTCAGAAGAGGAAAAAAAATGAATGAAGATAACGCAAATTAATTAAATTTAAAAATATTCGACAGAGAGAAATTTATTATGATAATATTGTTGAGTTAAAAAAAAACAAAAAAATAACAGGAGACACTAAGGTCATTAGTCTGTCTGTCACCACTAAACCACAATCATAATTATTTTTTTTAACAATTATTCGGCGGCAATATTCAATAATTTATAGAATTCTTATATATGTGAGAAATCAGTGTTAAATCTCAAAGACTAAACAATTCATTGTATAAGATTCCGGATACAGAAATCAATCAAAAATCTATTGTTGATAATAAAATAATAAACTGAAATTCTTTAAGTTAATTAACGCACATTTTCGCTAATCTTAATCAATTATGCGATTTACTGATTTTTTTTTTCTTTAAAAAAAGTATTATCAACATTTTTTTTTGTTTTTTTCTTTTTCTTTTCGTACAACAAACATTGTTGTTGCGCATTTTTTTTCTGTCGCATCATAAAAAAATATCTACATTAAAACAGATTTACATCAATTTTTTTAATTTTTTTACAACTTGAGTTTATTGATAACGAAATATAAAATACACAGCAAGCAAAAAAATATACAGAAATCGGTTTAATTTAATTAAAATAATTAATTAATATTGTGTTATTTCTTATCTAATTATTAGGATCCTAAATAAGCGATCGTGTCATAAAAAATAAAAAAATTGCTGCGTTTTCTTATCACTCGCATGTAATAATTTTTTGTTGTTTTTAATTAATTTAATTTAATGGGCAATATTTTATTATATAGAAAAATTTGAAACAAAGTTGACATTATGATTTATATTATTATAGCATTCATGATTTATGGTACTTGCTGGATATAAATATAAATATAGTGTATGACGTATGGTCTTTGTTCAAATTATATTTTAATGGGACAAATGTATTGTTTTTTTTGTTGTCTTATCAAAATCAAAGTGGATGTGGTACTGGGCGGGTTACATAACAAACACACCAACAAATTTAAAAGGTGTATTTTTTTTTTTCTTCTTATGGTGATTCTTATCACACTTCAAAAATTAAAAAATCTGTCAGCTAAATCGCCTATAAAATAATCTTTGATAACAAAACAGTCCGATATAGGCAAGAGACACCAAAAATATATCTATATAATAATAATATATAATAATAAAGACAAAAATATTCAAGAAAAAACATTCACTAAAGAAAAACCAGTTTCAATTAAAAAATTTAATTTTTTTATTTTGTTTTCTTCATTGGATTTGTAACATTTCTATAAATTCAAAAAGAATTAAAGAGAAAATGGAGAATACAAAAAAAAATCATTTAGTAAAGCACAACAACAACATTAACATCAACAACAACAAAAACATTATATCCAGTTCCAGCTGTCAAATTTGGATTATCAAGAAAAGTTATTAAGTTATGGAATTAAGCGCCATAGAAGACTGCATAGGAAGATGTTAACCATCAAAGATGTTGCAAAAATAAAAATTAAAATTAAAAAGAATAAAAATTAGAATAGTTTGCGGTTTCAACAAATAAACAATTGGCATTTTTTTATTTTATAGTCAATTAGGAAATTCAATTAAATTCAAGGCAAAGATGTCTTACATTAAATAACAACAAATTAAGGTAAAAAATGACACACGGATTTTCATATAAATTCAATTATAAAAATTCAATTATTTTCCTTTAGTAATAAAAAAAATATTTTGATTAAATTCGTATCATGATTTTCTAAACACAACAATAAGGCATTATTTTCTGCGCTTTCTGTTTTTTTTTTCATTAAGATTTGTTGCCGGGTTTTATAACATTATTAAGTTGATGATGATAAGCTCACTTATCATCATTATTCATATATGGTTCATTTTCTTGTACTTAACTCATTTAAAAATTGTTATTAAATATGCCGGATTTATTTCGAATTTCACAAAATGTTTAAATAATTTTTAACTCTTCTTCAAAAGGTCCTGAAAGATTATCATTTGTTCCTTACTACTTGAGCATCACTTAAAGTTGTTATTGAGAAATCTGACTTTAGTTATTTTATCTATATAAGTGTCATATTCAACATGGTTGAGAAAATCCATAGCATTAATTGTTTATAGTACAGTTTATAACTCTTTTCTTTTTTGTAAACAAATTTTATTATTCATTAAACTTAATAAATTAAATATCAGTAATTACAGGAAACAATTACGAAAAATGTTTATTATATTTTTTTTTTTAGTTAAAGATAAATACAAATTGATTTTCATAGACACGATCTCTTTTAAATAAACTCACTGTATTCATTTACTTATTTTTTTTCTTAAAACGCTTGTTTTAAATAACTTCGCAGTATTTGTTTTTTTTTTTGTATTTTGTATTTTACTTATTACTTTATTTATTATTTTAATAATTATTTAATTAATAATTGTTCATATTTTTGTTTTTGTACACAAATGTTTGTTTTCTGTTTCATTATTCATCTTTTTCATTTCTTGTTGTATGAATTATCCGAGTAGTGTGCCAGAATAGATATTTAATGTTTGTTAAAAATAATAATTATTCACGAATCTTATAATCGGACTCTATACTGATCATTTACTATTTATTTATTTTAAGTTACAAAATATAAATAAATATAAAATATAAATAAGCTTAATTATGAGTAAACACTTTACGAATACAACAACTACAATAACTACAACAACTTCAACAACTGCAATACATAAATTATAAAATTATTAAAATTAACAATAAAAAATCATATTTTATGATCGACAAAAAAAACACAAAAGAAAAAGTAAAACGTAACAACTATTAATGAAAACTAGAAGAAGGTGAAATATTTCGAACTGAAATAAATTCTAGGATTTATAGATTTAGAGTGTTTTTTTTTTGTTTTTATATTTAAATAAAAATAAATAAAAAGAATATTTAATGGAGAGATTGAAAATGTCTTAATTGGATTTAATTCGTTATAATTTAAAAATTTATTAGGGCGCCCGTCGGCTATATTTATAGAAATTAATGAAGGGCCCACACTAGAGATTAATCTAATTTATTTCTTGAAAGAAGGTAAAATGGTTTTAAATCTAACTGAGTTAATTATATGATTTTTTTTGTGTATATCCAATTTCAACGATTCAAATATATTTTGGTACATTTATTTTATTAATCATAATTTATCGATGTAGACACTTTTTTTACCTTTTGCTAAGTCACACAAATCATAAGTGATCTATCGATCATGACTGATCTGGACACACTGATATTATTTTATTATATAAAGATTAAAATTAAACAACAACTAGAAAAAAAAGTTACAACAAAACTGAAAAAATAATTATTTTCATAATCTCCCTGACCTAAAAATCTAAACAAAAAATCTACGAAAAAATTAAAAATTAAGTACAAATTTATTACAATCGTTTTTTCAATCAAATAAATAACATAAAGCAAAAACAAATAATCAGACCTAATCATAATAATCGCTAAATATATTTATTTATTTACTATTTTTTTCAATTTTAATTTTAAAACAAAATAAAAACAACAAATATACAATATGTACAACAAATACAATAAGTAATAATCTCTTTAATTGGTAGGCAATTAATTAATTTTTGTCTTATGTTTTCTTGTTTATAATCTTTAATATTTGTTGTTTTGTTTATTATTTACTTTAATCTTTACAAATATAAATTATAAAAACTTCAGATAATAGTAAATAAGTGATCACGATCAGAAAAAAATATTATAGTATACGATTATAATTATTATTGAATATAAAAATAAAACAATAAACAAAAGCAAACTCTCTTTGCAAATTAAAAGAAATTGCACTCGCAGTATTAAATATAAGTAACTAATTTTTCATATAAATTACAATCTTATTTAAGACGATATCGATCAATTGAAATTAAAGATATTTTTTTTCCATTAATAAAATTAGATTATTAACTAAATTCATATTTACATTTTTTATTCTATTTTATGATAAATAAATTAAATTTTAAATAAAACAAAAAATTCATGTTTTGGTTTTACTTTATTTATTTGTTTTTATTTATAGACAAATTTTTAATAAATTTAAAGAGAATTTCTGTTGAGTTTTTTTTTGATATTTTTTAGTAGTTTAGTTTACAATCACAATTGTATATATTGGGAGAAACAAAAAACGTGAGACTTTTTATTTTATTTCTAAAGAGGAAGAAAAAAATATGTAACGATACAATTAAATTTAATTTTCTTTAAAGAAAAAACTTGTATACAAAACAGTACAATTAAATGACTTTGAAATTTGTGTTTTTTCTTTAATAAAATCATTTTCATTTTTGAAGAATTATTAAGTGTGATGGTCGTGAATTTATAACAATTGTAATTAACATTTACCATTTTCTTAATTAACTAAGAATAGTATTATATTCTTACATGTCGCTTCGTATTTGTTTTTTATACAATTAATTTTCTCAATTATATAGAAAAGTGAATAGTAGATATAAATTAGATTGTTTTTGGTAAAAGAAAAAATATAAACAAAAGACTAATCCTATCAAATGACTTGACTATTTTTTTTTATTTTCTTTTTCATTCATTCCTAAATATAGAAGTTTTCACATCACGATAAATATTATTTTTGTCGTATTGTTAGTCGTTTGTAATTATTGTCGCCGCTTATTTGTATTCATTCTATATATTAAAGAAAAATATTGAAACGTTTTAATAATAAATTTATTAATCATAAAGGTGTTGACTTTATACAGAAAAAAAAACAAAAAGTAACACCTTTTGTTTTCTTATAAACATTATGAGTGCGGAATTATACAACTGAATAATGCAGAAATGTCATGCCTTAAGGAAAAATTTGACCATTAAATAAATCATTATACAATTTAGGTTTGGTCATACAAGTTTTATTAAATATTTAAATATTTTTATATTTCAGCTGAATACATTAAGTAATGGAAAAATATTTAAAGAATTTTCTAATTTAAATTACGTAATTATTTAATAATAAAACAAATTATAATTTTAAATTGAAATTAAAAAAAAATAACAATTCAAATTAGATATTTTCTAAAACTGATCAAAAGCCCGTTAATTGATCATGCCATGGCCTTAAAGTTAATTAATAAATAATTCAGAATTATATTTGAATAATTTTTGCATTCTCATTAAATAATTAAAAAGTTCTTGTTCGCAAGATTTTTATTTTTTAATCCAATATTTTTGAATTAAAAAAAATTTCAATAAATTCTAATGCGTTTTATTTTTCAATTCAATGTTGTTTATCAATCGCAATTGTGTTTGCGACGGCTTTTCATATAATATTTTATAAGAGAAATATTAAAACTAACCTTTTAAAATTAGAAAATTATAAAGGATGCTGATCCTGCTTTAAAGAAAAGGTATATAACAAATGTTTGAATCGTGCACTTTAAATCCTTGTCACTTTATTAGATTTTCTGTCACAAAATTCTTATTAAAACTTCTTTTGTTTTTATCTTTCACTTTTTTTTCACTCAAAAAGGATTACAATAAAAATACGATCGTTCACACGTTATGATCGTACGATAATCGCGTATGTTCGCACCATTAATTAATTCACCGCACTTTATAAACTTCTAATCGTCTTTAATAAATTTAGCTATCCATTAAATAATTTAAATAATCAAATCAATTAAAATTAAAAAACACAAATAAACAATAAAAAAAAATCAAAACTTTTGTCTGAACAAAAACTAAAAACAAAAGAAATCACAAAACTCCATAGAAAATTAAAGAGAACCAACAACAATATACCAAAACATAAAACAAACAAAAAAAAATTTGTCGTCACTCCCCAAGAGAGGAAAAATAAAATACAAATAAAAAGAAATAAATAAATTAAAAAAAGCACGAACGTTAAAATACAACAAGAATATAGAGAGACAGAAAAAAAAATTCAAAAATATTTGATATTCCAACTAGACAATACGAACGTTAAAGAACAACTAACTTATCGTAAGGTAATAAAAACAAGGTAAACCTTGTTTGTGGCGGTGCTCAGGTGTTCGTTCTCTGGGTAACATGCTAGGTAATCGTTGATTATATTATACAAGCTCCACCTTTTTTTAACTGAACATGAACCAATCATTTACTATTCTGGGGGCACTCAAAACCAAACCAATCGGTATTTTGTTTTGCTTGTTTTTTTGTTATTTTTTTCACTTTGTTTTTGTTTTTTTTTTCTTTTATCAATTCAATTTTAAAGTCTTTTTAAACACACGCAGAATTTTATTGTATTTGGTGTGTGAGTGCTTTTTATTTGGTTTCTTTTGAATACAAAAAAAAAACGTCACGAATATATTTTTCCAGGCGTGGTATATGGATTGACTCAAACAAAAAAGTGAATATCCATAAGAGAACTTCATATTTAAATTATTGTTTACCGATGAATAATGGTAAAAGGTAGGAAAATAAAAAGTAATACTCTCTCTCTATATATGTGTGTGTGTAAATACATTTTTACAAACATAAAGTGTACTTATGTGACTAAATAAACTCTAAAGAGAGGCGAATTAATTTAATTTTATGCTCAAATGAATGAACGTGCAGACACATTTTTGTGTGTTGCCGTGTGTGTTTGCTTTTTTTTCTTTCTTTTTTACTTTTATAGACAATTTCGATTTGTTTTGTAATTACACATGCACATTTTTAGTTGTCTCTTTTGTTGTAGGTATAGTTTCAAGTTATAAGTTTTTGAATTTAATTGAGAAAAAATTGAGAGCTTTTTAATTTGTTTATTCAATATTTATTTGATTTTAAAAGTCGTCGTTTATTCTTTATTCTTTCGCATAAAATAAATGGAATGATCGCGGGTATATAGAATTTTAATTGAAGATCTCACACAGAATACTCCATAAAGATCACAATCTTAGAATTGACTTGAAATGAATTATTACAATAGTTTTGTTTCCAAATTCAATTAATAGTGTTAACTATCATCTATCTTCATAGTTTTCATTCAAGATATTCAATTCCTCCCAATTTTTACAATAACAACAATAAAAACAAAAAAGCAGCAAAAGAACCGAAATTCCAAAATAAAAAGGTGGCAAACGATCGAGGTTTTTTTCTCCTATATTCCTTTTTTTTATTTATTTCCCAAAATTAAAAAATAGATAATTTATTTAGTCTATTTTTACTCAATTTCTGTGATGAGCTGTGTGTGTATGTATTTTATAGGCAAGTCACTTTCAGGTTTGTTAAGTTAATGCGGTGAAATTAAACAAAACAAAAGGTTGATACGAGAATAGAAAAAAAACACAGTTGAGACCTCATGTTGATCTTTACCTATGAGTCTAACTATAAGACCGAATATTCCATAATACAGATAAAAATTCACATAGAGTTTATGGGTTCAAAAAGGATCTTATATTATATTCTATCTCCTTTACCCTCACTCTTTAACTAAGTATAATAATTGTTCGTTTTTTGGTGTGTTGGTTAAAAATATATCCCACCACTAATTCAGGTTAATTAATGATATTTGTATTTGTAAATTAAATTTAAATTTTTTTTTGTTTTGCTGTTGTTTTTGTTTTTTATTTTGGTTGTTGATGAGAGAAAATTAATTTTTAAAATATAATTTTGAAAAGGATTGATGGACGAATTTTTTGTATATTTTATAATAATAAAAAAAAAGAGAGACTTGGGGGCCGAGTAAATTAATCTTCGTTTCGTTATTCTTTTTGTTGTTGTTCTTCCCTCTTCCAAATCTTCACGAATGTTTGATTAGGTTCAGGCAATTAAACGGAAATGTATAATTAATTTTTTTTTTGTTTTTCAAACAAAAAAAAAAACAAAATGAATTATAAATTATTTAAGAAAATTTGTCAATTTCATTGTTAAGACGAAAGTGATTACGATGGGAACTAATAACAATTTTTTCCTAATTAAATTTTTCATTTTTTTTTTTGATCGTGTGCACTTGTATTGTGTTTATATTTCTGTATATTCGTGATAGAATTCACGGATGACCGCTTTGCTTAGTTAAAATAATATGAATTTGATGATTAATGCCCTCAGCTACAGACTTCATAATGTTACAATAAAACAGAAACAAAAATCAGTACCTACCTTCTGAAAGTCAAAAATCTTATTTATATAGATAGCTTTTTCTATTGTTTCAATTGCGTGGTGTTTAGTATTGGGTCCTTCTATAATTTCAAGACAAGTTTATGAGAAATTTTCAAATAAATTTGAATGGTTTATAAATCTGCATTATGAAATTCAGGTCATAACAATTTTTTAACCATTTATAAATGCCTTCATATTAAATTAATAATAAATTAAAATATTACCCATACTTGACTAGAAAACTGATTGAATGAAAATCCACAAACATCAAATTACTCAATTCAAAATTCTATTCCGACGAATCAATAAATTCACACGCACGCACACATATATATGAACATAATATAAATTTCAATCTTTTTCCATATTAACTTTATATATTTATTTAACTTCCATAATACAGGAATAAATTCTAAATATAAATTGCGATCATTTGATCTTGATGATCAACACTATCGAAAAAGTATATAATTAATAATTTAATTGATATGAAAAGAAAAATGTCCGTTTAAATATCAGAATGAAGGCATACCTACAACATACTTTCTATATATACATAATAAATATTTAAAGTTTTGCATGATACAATCCATCCCCCCATATGATCCCTTCTACAATAACAAATAAAAATATTACAATGAATATTTTAATATCCATGTCCATGCCCAACGCAGACAAAATAACAACTCCCTATACTTATTATAAATTGTGAATGTCCGTAATGTCCGTGTGCGCATTGAATTAATTTTTCTTTCGTTCTTTTTTTTATTTGATGAAAATCAACAACATAAATATGGATAACAATCTAAATTGGTTGTCAATAACTAATTTTACAAAATTACTAATTTGATGTTCTATCACCGTATCCGATCTTATACGTTTTCTGGGGGTTTTGATAAATATAAATTATATAAAAAAAAAAAATATAATAAGAAATTAACATTTAACATTTTCCTCTGTCTCTTTTTTTCTTTCTTTCTTTCTATTTTTTGTTTTATTTTGATTTTCCACATTTTCTATATTTTCTATATTTCTATATTCTGTGCTCGACATGCGGCATATTATTATGTGGTTATGTATCCATATCGAACAAATATAATATGTTGGAATGAGAAGGTAGAGAAAAGTCTACAGTTGATGGCTACTTTATATGCGCTTGTGTATTTCTTATGTTGTTATAGCTGTGTTTTAGGTATTCTTTTACAAATTTTATTTGAAAGCAATAAAATATAATAAAATATACTTGGAATGTTAAATTATGGTTGAGTCAAAATATCAATATATTTATTTGACACTTTTTTTATTGTTGTGTTTGGAGTTTTTATTGAACATATTTTTTAATGAAGCGCTTAAGATTTTTAAGTTTTTTTGTTTTATTATAGCTATAAAAAATTGTATTGTACAAATCACAGAGTTATGGTTATATAATTTATTGAAAATCACGCAAAAGTTTCGTTATGAAAATTTAGTTTAAAAATTGAATTAAATAATTTGAAATTCATTTTATTTGACGCGTGATGAAATTAATACCAAAAATGAACATTTTATTAAATCGACAATGATCCCGGAATTTAAATTATAATTATACTCCGATTAGCTTCTAAATTCTTCTGTTAAAAAAATATTTGTCATTTCATATTTCACAGACGTGTTTTAAAATGAATTCTGCTTTCATTTTGGTACAACCATTTTATTCCTCGCTCATAAAGTCACAGATATCTGCCTCTGGTCTTGTCATAGCTTGAATAAATTAAAATATGGATAAGTGGCCTAACAACTAATCCACATTAAATTCGTATATTCTAAAGACTCATCATATAAGAATGTCCATTTAGATTAATGAACATCTTTTGTAATTTTTTTATTCCATTGAAATAATTTTAAGCGAAATTCTAATTATCATATTAAGTGAACAATGTTATACAGATGACGCACCTATTTAAAATATTTTAAAATGATCTTTCGCTTAATATGTTTCTTTATTGATCATTTTCATTATATGTAAAGAATACATTAATTTCATTTCATCGCAGTATATAAATAATTTGTATGTAAGTTGTGTGAAAGAGAAGTAAGAAAATGTTTACAGAAAAAAGAGTTTAAAATTCCAGAAGGATAAAAGAACAAAAGACAAAGATCTTCAATCATCTCTCTAGTATAATATAATCAATATGATATCAATATAGACTCAAATAAACGAACATATTGAAAACAATTTTAACGCTCGACTCCTAATAAAATCCAATCGTCAAATCAAAAGAGAAAAAAAAATAACAACAAAACAAAAGATGAAGAAAAATAACATAAAAATCTTTTCAAATAATAATTCGTTATGCTTTACTTTGATAGATTTTTCACGGCACCAAAAATGTTTTTCCTTTATAAAAATTGAACTTTTTTTTTTCTTTTTTTTGTTGTTGTTGCTCTTGTTGTCGATTGAAGAAGACGCTATAAGGTTCTTGTCTTCTTTTATAGTGTTTGGATATTGAACTTGTAATTTAACATTTAATTTAAGAGCAGACAATACAATACCTAATAATAATGATAATCATGTATTTATATAAGTAAGGGTTGGATGTAGAAAATAAAAGTCTCTTTTAAAAATATTTAAAACTAAATTTTTTCGTATAGAGTTTTAAGCTTCTTTCGGTCATTAAATTTTAATTATGTTTTCAGATTTATTTACGCTCAATATTCAGGGCTTATTGTTGAATTGAAAATATTCCCAATACCAACCCTGATCAAATTTAAACAAAGCAAAAATATCGAATTAGGAAAAGTCAATTTCTACAAAATCATCATGACGTTTGTAGTTAAACAAAATAAAAAAAATAAATATCCGAAATCAACGTGACTACGAAAATAATAGAGGCGCCGGGGTTTTTTTTCTCTTTAAATAATATTAGATCAACTGATGTTTATAATTCATTAACAGGAAAAGATTCTCATTTAGGATAAAAATGTAAGAAATCTTTTACTATAAGAATATGTGCCCAAGACCAACTCAAAAGAATTGGTAGCCACGCTTTAAAGTAGGCAGCAACATATGTTTCATTGTTAGTTTATTTTATTATTTCTTGAATCCTTTTTCTGTTTCTCGCACAAAAAAGTAAAATTTAAATTGAAGTAAAACTGTTAAAATTTCAAATTATAAATCGGGCACAAAAAAAAAATACACGAGCAAAATATTAATAAAAATTTAAAAACTCTTTTCGCACATCAAACACACAAATTATATAAACAAAAATGCATAACATTAATAATAATATTTAGATAATTAAAACAAAAGCATAAAACATTTAATCGTAATCCATAACGATAATAATTAATTTATTTGACATTTTTCCTCATTTGTTGTTGTTGTGTTATTTTTTGTATAAATTATTTTAATGTTTAAAAAACGCCTCTATTCAAAAAAAAATTTATTATTATTTAAAAATATAAATGAAAATCATCATCCAAAGTTATTAATTTAAATCATTTTTTAAATTATTATTATACTACAACAACAACAAATAAAAACAAACGAACATCAAAAAACAACAACAAAATGATAAATTTTCCGACAACACCAAAATTACACTGAAAATAAACAACAATTAATTTTTTCTTAATTTCATTTTGAGTCGAACAAAACTGTTTTTTTGTTGTTGATTTTTTTGGGTGCCGATAGCAAATTATATTCATTGTTTTGGATTATTATTCTTTATATGTGTGATATGTGTGTTTGTGTGTGTGTGTATATAATCACCACAAAAAAATGCTTGTTATCATGTCACCGAATCTAGTAACGCTTTATGAAAATCGTGTGATTGTCGTATGCGTTTGTCGTCTAAATAAATACGCGACATTTGTTTGAAATTTATTATAAATTTTTGTTTAAGTTTCAAAGACAATTAAATAAAGATTAATGCTTGTTTTTTGTATTATTTTCGATGTTTCTAGAAGACAAATTAGTTTCTTGTATCTTGTATAAAGATTTTTCTTTCGTTTATTTTTTCTCTTTTGTTTTTTTTTAATAAATCCTTCTGAAAGATTAAAGTAAAATGAATAAGAGAGAAATATAAATATAGACGTAAAACAACTTTAAATATAGTTAACCCATTTAAATCTTATTAAAATAAATATATAATTAATATAAATATATAACATAAAATCTGACAAAATTGTTTCTTCTTTTATTTTTATATAAATTTTTTTAAAGTTTAATGAATAAATAATGTTTCTTAATTGTTTCACAAACTCATTTAACTAAGTTCACATTTATTTACAGATTACCCAAATTTTTTAAACTCTGTAAATATTTTTATTCTACAAACAAAACATGCTGATGAGAAGTAATGGTAACTTATTTAATTAGGATACTTTTTTATGAACTTATTCAAATTTCTAATAGTGGTAAAGAGGAAAAGTTAAAGCTAAAAGCTAAACGCTAAAAACCAAATTTATCAAGAAAGTAACATGCTTAAAGTGACAGCAAAAAGAGTCAATATTATCATCACCACGACGAACAGAATATTATGACTTGTTTCACGCGGTTCCTTACAAAAAATTTGTTTGCTTTTTTCAAAATTAAGAAAGAACAATTTTAGAACATTGATTTTTTTTACCAGAAACAGGATTACTTGCATTTTGAACAGATCCCAAGAAACTTTTTGCAGAAATAATTGAAAATTAGTCAAAGAATGTGCCCAATTCATTGCGTCTATTCAACATTATTATTTTGTTGATAAAAAACCAACAAATTGTTGACAGTTCTTAAAATGAGATTAAGGTTGGTTTGAAATAAAATCTACTTATAGAAAAACGTTAGTGTCAAAAAATAAGAAATAACAACAAAGCAACTTTATCTTTATAATAATTCATGTCCTCCTTCACCCCTATAATTAAATTCCGTACATTTACATACATTATTCAAAAACAAAAAAAAAACACATGAAACGGATTGTTCCGTTGACTTCGCTTTTCTTAGTAGGTATTGGTTGACTGTTTAGTGTTATCCAAAAAAATTATTTTCTTTTGATTAAAATCATATTACAAAACAGAGACAAATTTATCATTTTTATAATTTTGTCTTTAGTTTTTCTTGCGCTTTCAACTTTTTTTTTCGTTTGTTTTTTTTTTATTTTGTTTCTCATTTTGTTTGTTTTAAGTCGCGCTACTGTGTAATTATTATTATTTGTATCATCAAAGAACCAGAAAAAAAACATCACAAATTTAGGCTGACTTCTGTTTTCTATAAAAATTTGAGGTTGTTGTATTATTTTTGTTTTCTGCGACTTTTATTATACGATTTGATAAGAATCAACTAGAAATAAAACAACAAAATGAAAAATAAAGTATTCTTTTTTTATTTGGTTTTCGGTTAATTTTTTTGATTCGACTTAATGACAAAATAATTTGATGTCTTTAGCGAATAATTTTGTGTATGAAATTATTATTATTTTTAATGTAATGATCGTGTAATAACTTTATATTAAAATACATTCAGGTGAGGTGGAAAAAAATGGTGGAATAATATGTGAACGAAGGGGTAGCGGTATGTGCGCACAGGTTTTAATTTTGTTTTGAGGTCATTTTATATCGGATGAACTTTTCTTCAGTCATTTTGATTTTTTTTTATTAAAATTTGATACACTGACAAAATTGACAAATTAATTTAACATTAAATGTTCTTGAATATCAAAATGGATTTTCATAAACATTAATTGTTGACAAATTGTTTCCTCTTTCATAGAGTTTTTTTTTGCTACACTGTAGACATGTCTTATAACAATAAATGTTATTAAGCGACAAAGTCCAACACCTTTCAAAAGTAACAAATATAAATATAGAAAATATACCGCAGAGAATTGTATATAATTTCCACTTTCTTATCTGGATGATGTTTATCTAAAATTATGGTCAAAATCATAACTTAAAAGTTTTAACAAAAATATACAGAATAGTTTTTAAACGGAAATACAACAAAAAACAATCCATTTTCTTTCATAGAAACATAGAGTCGCGTGAGAATCTAATCAAAACATAAAATCTCTAAAAAAAACTGTTTAAAAGGAACAAATTGTTCAACTAAGTAAAATATTTTTTAACTTTGAAGAGATGAGAATAAGGAAGAACAAAACAAACTCAAAACCATGCATAGAAAAATCCTTTATTAAATTAAGTCACTAGCATGCATTTGTGTGTATTTGTGTGTATGGGAGTAGTGATTAATTCTCATTGTACTTGCATGGGTTAGGAGGGTTACATTATCTACTCCTATTAAATAATTTGTGTCATTATAAAAAAATGTAAAATGATATAATATTTAATTACCGAAAAATATTTCATATAAAATGAATACAAAAATACAACAACAATAAAATATGTATAAATTATGGTAAAAGACAACAACAATAATAATTTAGTGTCTGACACAAATCGAATTATAATTATCCGTGCACTCAGTGTGTACGTATACGAGAGACTTATATTCTTGTTGCTGTTTTGTTATTTATTTTAAAAAAGCGACCTCCGAAATATTAAATAAAAATACAAACCGTTTTGAATTTTTTTTTGTTGTAGCTGTTGATAAATATAAATTATATTATATTTTTAAAATCAGATTAAATGGACAATTTCTATTGTTGTTACTAAATGAAATTAGTTTCCTGTCAAATTAGACAAAAGAAAAAAATGGGTTGCAAAAGGGGGTGAGAGAGAAAAATCACTGTATCATTATCTCTTTCTAATTCGTAGTTATACGTGGTATGACAATTTTCATATTTTTTTATTTTTAATTTGAATTTTAATAATTAGGAAGAAATAAGTAGAATATAAACAAACACAAATAAACGCGTAATCATATATATAAACAAAATAAAGCCAAAGGTAGAAGAACAACAACAACAACAACAAAATGTGTGTATGAATACAAATTTGACGTTTTGTCCAAAAAATTAAATAATTTATATGAAATTATTATCAACACGAAAAATATGATTATTATTATTTTTTTCAGTTTTGTTTGATCAAAAATGCTGATAAGAGTATTATTTTGACGCCATTTGGATTTTTATACTTTTGGGTTTCATTTGAATTTTGTTTCTTTTTTTTGGGAAATAAAATTTAATATTTTATAATTTTTTTGCAATTATAGTTTTGGTTTTATTTGTGTGTAATTACTTTAGGATGATTTTATTAATGAGGTCAAGTTGTATTAACCAAATTACAACTTGAACTAATTAGAGTGCTTTTATTTTTATTTTTTTGTTTATTTCAATATTTGAAAAAAATATTTTCAAGGATTATTTTCTAAAAAGATTGTTCTCTATTTTGGTTGGCAAATAATTTTTTTTTGCTTTTGTTAGTACACAATAAATCGCTACACTTAAAAGTTCATAGAATTAAGAATAGAAGATATCAAATTATGGACAATGACAATTGTTTATTTTAAATTCAACTCATTCAATTAAATCTTGTTCATAATTTCATTGGTACCAGAGGATCAAATAAAAGTTCCAATGCACTGAAGATCAATGTTGATCATCTCCAAATTCTCGATAAGATAAAATAATTGAGATTTGTGAGGGAAAACAAATTAAATCAAATTTATTGAATTACAAACAGAATGTAAAAAAACAATATCTTAAGCTCTTGTATTGCTTAAGATATTGTTCATCAGAATTAAACAATCATCATCCTGAGTAAAAATAAAACAGAATATATTGGAATTTGTGTATTTGATCCCAGAGAAAGAAAAGAAAAGAAAAAGAAAGGAAAAAAAACTGAATAATAAAAATTATATTATTTGATTGGGATAAATTGGCGAAAAGAACTCTCGATCAGTCCATAACTATAATAACACAAATAATAATATTACCAAGATCAACTGATCAATTGCACACATATAATATTGATTTTAACAATTTACCATAAATAATCATTATTTGTTGTTGATGAATTCTACGATCGTAATACAATAAAAATAAATTCCGTGATCGTGGAAAATGAACAAGAGAACAATAATATAGAACTAATTCAACCATCAATAATAAAAGTGAAGAGATTTTGACGGTTTTTTTTTTCTTTGGTTTACAACAACAACAACAAAACCGAACAAAAAAAAAACAAACTAAGTATATAAAATTGAGAAGACAAACACGATTACCACGATCACAATGGTGATCGATAAAATAACAAAATTTTTGTACTACATATTTGGGACATTTATTGTGTACTGTATTATTGGTGTTTTGTGGTTATGTGGTAACACTGTTGTTGTTTTTACAATTGTAGGGTGATCGCGCGATGTTCATCTTTTTTTCTTTTCTTTTGATTCTGTATTTTTTTTCTAACAAAAAAATTCTTAAATCCAAAGTACAAAATTATCTTTGAATAAAAAAAGAATGAAAATAACAAAAATAAAAACTGAATTGAAAACGATTATCAATGATTGTCGATCAAATTATCGCTTTTGTAAGAATTGTATATACGTGGCAAAACCATAATCGATTATAAATTCAATATTTATAACAAGATCAGTTTTTTTTCTTTTAAAATCAAATTTTTGTTAAAGCTATGTTATATAATATAAAAGCAAAGAAGAAAAAAATCTGTTAAAAATAATATTATAAGAAGAAGGAGGCGAATCTTAATATATTCTTAGATTATTGGTAAATGGGGGAATAAAGCGCATCATAAATATTTGTATTTGGTATTCTGGTTTAACGTTACAAAATTTTAAAAATAAAATATAAATATTGTACGATCCTTCAAAATTGTTGTTTAAAAATGATGAACGGAAACAACAGAGAAAATATTTAATAAGATCACGATCTTGAAAAAGTGGTCATACATGTGTGTATTTGTGTGTGTCTCTTTAATCTTTTAAGTTCCAAAGAAAAATAAAAATTACACAGTATCACAACATAAAAAAATCCTCCCCCTCTGCCATATTAATATACAAATAATCATTAAACAATATTGCCTTTATTCCTCATTATGTCTTTGATTCTCATGCGTACATTTTTGTTTTTTTTTCGTTTTTGCAAAAGGGATTTACTAATGACAGGAACTGGCATTTTTGAAACTATCAATTTGTACAAAAATTTTGTATTTTTCATTTCAAAAACAAAACCAACAAATGAAGAAACAAGAGAATTTTCATTTTTTGATGTAAAAAAGGAACAACAAGAAAGCAAAAAAAAAATTAAAATGATCCGTGGATAGAACTTTATAGAAAATATATACGATAACACAAACTTTTTTGAGTGAGGAGTGAGATGAGACATATGGTCACGGACAAATTCTATAATAATAAATAAAAATCTAAAATTACAGAGTTAATAAAACGACATGTCGTCGATTATAATTCGAAAAGAAAAAAAAAACAAATAAACAACCAAATAAAACAATAAAAAAAACATAAGGCAACAAATAAAATGGAAAAGGAAACATTTTTACAAAAAAGACTAATAAGATTGAAGATCATTTATTTATACAAGTGAAGAAAAAAATTAGAGACATAAGGAAGACAAATTGATATTTAATTGTAAGTATAAGTTTTCTGCTCCTTTTTATTTTCTGTATAAGCACACAAAAAAAAAACAAAAGGAAGTAAGGGAAAAGAACCTTTATTGATGGTTTGTTTATTTTGGTTGTATAATTTTCTGTCTGTTCTAAACTGTTGAATATGTTGGAAAAATATATGAAATTATGCAAAAATGAAACAATAGGATGCCAATATTAAGAAATCAAGTGAATCGAATTGTATTTACTTATATAGATGAAGATGTCTTTAATTAAAGAATATCTTATGCTATGTTCAGACGATTGATGTTCGTTTCCATTAAATAATACATAGGTCCTTCTTATACATTGTATTGTATTTATATTGAGTTCTCCTTTTGTTCTTTATACTACACTTTGAAACAGATCTGAAGAAACCACAGCATTAGAAAATTATTTTAAATAAAAATGTGTAATAGAATAATATCCAAAAAACTTCGACTAAAACAATTATTATTATTATTTGTTTTTCTTTAGTTGATCATTAAAAAGGTAATAATTTATAAAATATTACCCCATAAAAACCCCCGTTTAATTCAAAAACTCCCATATATAAACAAAAAAAAACAATAAAAAAAAGAATCAATAAAAATTAATAAATAATATGAATTATTTTAACCATAAATAATATGTGAAGGTAATAAACAATGCGCTTAAATAATTATTCAGACTGAATGCTTTAATCAGTTTCAAAAACCAAGTAAAAAATATATTAATAATAAAAAATTATGAAAGAAAGAATTCTTTTTTAATTAAGAATTTGAACCAAGACTGATCTGAATGAATTGGCCTTAAGAAAATTAAGTTAAAAAGCTGCCGTTTTAATTTTGGATTTTTTAAATTATTTTTTCGCAATATTTTCACTAAAGTGATTGTCTCTCTTATCTCATATGTGTGTGTACATATGTATTTGTGGGTGTGTGTGTCTGTGACTAATTAAATATGTTTGTAACAAAATGAATCAAATAAATTTTATTATTAAATTTGTAATTTTTCCTTTACTTTATTTGTTCCTTTAACTTTTATTAAAACTTATTTTCTTTCAATGTATTTTTTTGTTGCTGCTATTATATCTTGTTGCTATTGCTGCTGTTGTTGTATCTAATAAATAGTAATAATAATTTTTATTTTGTCGAATCATTATCTAATAATTTGTTGACATGACCGACCTTCGATCGTGGTATTATATTTGAGTTTTTTTGATAGATGGAACAAATAATCAAAAATAGAAAAATAAAAAAATTGAAAATAGAAAAAGAAAAAAGCGTTCTATGAATATTTATTTTTTAAGGAATATTAAAATTGTTGTTGTATCTTATTCTCGATATATGTATATGATATATGTACATGTGTGTCCGATACTTTGTTTCAGTTTAAATATAAATAAATATTCAACTTCACTTATTGTGTAAAAAGAATGATTTGTGTTACAACGTTTCTTTTTTATTTTGAGATTTTATTAAATTTAAATTTTCGCAAAATAAAAATATTTAAATAAAGAAGAAGAAGTGATTTTTTTTTGCTTTAAATAATAAAAGGTTCGGTTCAGATTTATGATTTTTAACAGTTGATCCAATTTTTAACAGTTGAACTATTTAGAATTTATAGAAATGTGATTGATGCGTGAGAAACACAAACATATTAGTGATTTTTTTCGTTTCTTCTTTTTAATTATTTTTATAAGTAAAAATGGATAATTATTGAATACAAATTTATCAATTCTTTGAAATAATTATAAATAAGAAAAACCTTTTCTTAATTTCTTAATACTCTTCAGTTGTTTAATCGAACAATTTAAAATCTCATAATTACGGAATTTTTTATACTACTTTATAATAAGTTACTACAATAAGCTTTGCTGTCCGAAAAAATTTTTTACATACGGTTCGATTGTAGCAAATGATGTTAACTGTCAAACCACGTCATCAAAATAAAAACAGAATCGAACAAAATCGAACATTAAACTCACATTTATACAACAACTAAATTGAACAAAAAAAATCTTTAATTTATTTTTTTTTTCTTCTTCTTTTTCTTTGATTTTTTTTTGTGTGTGTGTTACAAATAAAGGCGTATACCAAACTTTTTTTTTTCTTTGTATAATATTTTTCTATAAGGAGCTACTTGTGTTTTGTTTAATTTCTTTTCTTTTGATAGTAAAAAGTAGATAATAATGAATGGTACCAATAATAATAATAGTAATAACAACAACAACAGCAAACTGTTTAACAGGGATATTAATAAAATCGATATAGAATTACTGCGTTACCATATAATAATATTGTTACAAACAATTACAACATACAATAAATTAAAATAAGAGAAAAAAATACACTTGAGCCTTGTAAGAGTAGAGTCACAGTAGAGTCACAGTAGAGTTAATTAGTTTCTCGATTAAAGAAATCAAAAAATATCTTTTCCACTTTTGACGACCCTGTCGTTTCGTTTTTATGTTGTTTTTTTTTTTGATTTCTTTCTCTCTGTTTGACGAGGTTTTCATATTAAATTTATACCATATGATTTATCTGCATTAAAAATCTTAATTATTATTTAATCAGATCAAATATATTGATAGGATATACCAATAATATGATTGACAAGACCGCCAGAGGTTATCACAATAAATAAATAAATATAACAACAACAAGAACAAATAAACAAACAACAACAAAAAAAAACCTAATTAATATTGGGTTATACAATTTATGAAAATGGTACCTTTGTTCCATTTTGTTGGCGCATATATACAAGATTTTTTATTAAATTTAATTTTATAAGAGGTTGAATAGAGACACACACAAATACACATACACACAGACAACACACAAACGTATGTTCAGACACTCAGGTATTTATAAGAGATGCTATGGAGTGAGTGTCTCTTTTGATTGCCACAAATTACGCTTGAAGGTAAATTAAATATGTTTTATTAATGTCTGATTTGTTGCTGTTGTTGTTTTCATTTGATTCATGTTTATTTTCTCATTCAATTTTTGGTTTGAATAAATATTTATTGATGTTTCGGTACTGATATTTGTAATGGTGATATGAGTATATATTTTTTTATGTTTATACCTCTGGGACACAAAGAGATAAAAGCAGAACATGAGAAATGTTATGTATGTTTTTTTTAGGAAAGAATCTTGCTGTATCTTCTAAGATGGTCGAGTATTTTGGTATATAGAAAAATTAATGAAAAGAATATCATTGTTAATTAATTGAAGTTATTTATTTATGATAATCATGAATTATTATTATTATGATAAACGTATATTGTATATTGAATTCTGAAAGTTTAAGTGAATTATTATAGTTTTCGCATTTGGATGTTTTGATTTTTTTAAAAATTGAAACAATACAGAAAAAATTAGAACTGAAAATTTATTAACTGATGACAACAGCAGTGGAAAGGTAATAAATTTAACGTTTATATCAGAACGTTTATTCATATGTTGCAATTTCAAGTTGAAACAATTTACGACTACCTATAAAATGAATGTAACTCATCCTAAAGAAGAACAAGAATGATAAGGGGAAGATCTTTTAAAGTTCGATTTTAACAAAATACTATAATCGAAAGATGGCATGAAAGATTCTACAACTTTTAATTTGTAAACGTTTTAATAGAAGATCCGAAATGAACAAAAATTAATAAAAAATAAAAAAAATTAGAGACAATTCACAGTGCGTCTTGCATGAAATTAGAAATGTTATACCATTGAAGATGCAGCACAATCAAAAGCACAATACTTCAGCTGGATATACTTATCTGCGGGGATGGCGTGAAATTTTATCTCTCTATATACCCAAATTGCCTATAATTTAATCTATCAATTCAAATTCTACAAAACGGCCGCATCTGTCTTTCTTCTACGTTTATTTCAATCTTCATTCTTAAATTATTTAATAAACCCCAGTGAGAAAGATAGAGGGAGAGAGAGAGAGAGAGAATAACAGAAAAACAAACATAGAATTTTTGTCTATTTAACTCGACACTAAAAGAAGAAGAAAAAAAAACAGCCCAAAGCATTTGTTTTTTTTTCTTTTCGTATATATTAGAAAAATACCTAACGGCGGCGTTAATTATATTTGACCACCCCGAAATAAAGAACATCTTATTAAATTTAATAATTTAATTTGTTCTTTTGAACAATCTTTCTTTACCGAAAATTACAAGAAAACAAACCAAACAGAGAAAAATTAGTCAAAATTAATGTCAATTTAGAAAGATAAATATGACTCTGACTACAAAGATCTAGCAACAACAACATCACCTGTATCATCTTCGAAAATAGACAAAAAAATATTAATCAAACATAAAACGTCAATATAGGCATCCAGCTTCCGGTTAAAAATTAATAATTAATTTTGTTCTGTTGTTGTTACTTTTTATTGTTATTTCCCCTTTTGTTTCTTTAATTTCTTTTCTGTTTTTTGAATTAATTACATATTTATTTATTTATTTATGAAATTATAAAAATATGTTTATAATCCAAACCCAAAGAGAAACCAAAAAAAAAATTAAAAAAGAAGAAGAAACAACAAAGAAAAAAATGATATTATAAGCAGTTTTCATAGTTATTATGACTTAATTAATTAATTCGAATCTTTTGGTGTTAATTATTTTATTGTATATCCAACTTTTGTACCTTTTGGTTGTATCATTGAGTGAATCGTCTTGCTTATAGGAAAACAGTAAAGAAAAAACGAGAGACATATAGAAAGATAGAGAGAGAGAGAAGAATAAGCGACCGGTGCAAAACAAGTTGAAGTAATAAAGCAATAAATGTTGCGCGCTGTTTCTTCTTTTTTAAATAAAAATTATAAAACTTAAACAACAACAACCACCAAACGGAAAACCTTTATATTAAAATAAAGTAAGAAATGTAAAACATATTTTATATTATATTTTATTGTTTAGCATTAGAAGGGGGTGCATTAGCTATGTCTAAATTATTTACATTCTATTAATTTTGAAAGAGTAGAATGGGAGTTAGGGTATATAAATATATCTACGTCATTTATAAGAGGGCTAATAAACTTTGATGATCAAAAACACTTGAAAATAGTTATACGAGTTGATCATTTATCATCGAATAAAAATTTAATTTGTCAGAAATATAATCTTTTGATTAATGAGCATTTTATTGTAATTTGGTTTCAACTCTTTGAAGTTTGCTGGAATCTGGAACCAATTTCGTTTAATCGGAAACCTCATCATTTTCTTAAATTTGTGGATATTTTGTCAATACCCGCACGTATTTTTTCATAAATTTTATTGGCATGTACCTGATATTGTCAAATAAACTTTGAAATTAACCCATATTTTTATTAAATCAAAAATCAAGATTGGGATTTTTCCAAAAGTTAAATAATTTAAACGATCGTCAATTGTCTACTCTAATCTCTTGTTCAATTACTATCGGTGAAAATCTGATAATCCATTGAATAATAATATTTAATTATATGAAGACATTTAAGGCACCTCTCTACTTTCTCTAGAGTAAATTAAATTTCGCCACAAAATGAATTAATTTTTTAATAAAAACGTAAAAGAAAAGAACTTCACGTTTGTATAAATATATCGTTTTGTATAATTAAGAGATTTTAAAAAATAAATTTCATTAAAACACGTAAATTAAAAGAAAATGTAACGAAAACTTGTAATCGTGTTTATGAATAATATTTTATGGATTTTTATAAGATTTAAACGAGAATAAAAAAAAAGTTATTTAACTCAATTATTTTGTTGTTTAATTAAATTTAATAAATGTAAAATGACATTTACGGCATATATAAATGGGATATACGCCGGTGACTTTATCACACAGGTTGTGCTAGGAAGAAAAATTGGTCTATAGTCTTTATCATATTAGCGCATCAATTGAACTGGAAAATACACTGTACGGCCAAAAATTCCACAAAATTTTAATAGTGATAAGATAGGACGATCATTCAATTGAGAAAAAACCCGGTAAGCCAGTACGCTCCTGCCACTAGAAAACGATTAATAAAATGCCCCGATACAAGACGACGTTGCTATTTTTTTAAATTTATATTAAAAATATTAAATCATAAATTTTCTACCTCTAAAGGAAAATCTGTCATTATTATGTGTTTTAATTAGATCGGCAACAAGCCTTAATTTTAAATTGGATTATTTAGAAGAAAAAAATTGATTAAATTAATTTAATAAATTTATATTTAATAATTTAAGTAAATAAATTTATAGAGAGAAAAAAATCACACAAACACACACACACACACACGCACACACTAAATAGAAGATAATTGAATGCACGAATAAATTTTCTCTCTATAGAATTTAATAATATTATTTATAATAATAATCTAACATTAATCGCACTCATTTACATGAATTATTGAAGCGATTTTTTAAAATAAAAAAAAAAAAAAAACAAACAAACAAACAACTCAACTCATAATTCACTCAACTGAGATTATTTCTTCTCTTTTTTTGTTTTATATTTTTTTTCCTCGTGGTGAATAAATAAAATACGTATAACATATTTGCGTTATTTAGCAATAAATTAATTTTCACCAAAGATGAAGTTTATGAATTCATCTTTTTTTTTTCTTTTGATTTTATTGAAATAAAGATTCCTTCTTTCATTCTTTTTCTTCTTTCTTTTTGATACCTAGTAAAAATGTAATAAATTACAAAATATTAAAAGCACGTTTTTATGATCGTAATTTTTTTTCCAACAACAACAAAATTTGAAAAGTTTGACAACATCTGAAATATAATAACAGAAAGAGAACGCAAATAAAAAAAAGTCATTTTTTTTGGGCGGAGTCAAATTTGTTGTGTGTGCATTTTTATTTTTTATAATATGGCGTCTACATAAAAACAAAATGTTATGTTTTTAATGGTTTTGTAATTTTTTTCTGTTCAAGCTTTTGAAAATATATGAAATTTTTAGACAATATTTTGAATTTCTATTTCTAACTCAAGTTAGTCAAATTATATATGCATTTTTGGCATTGAACAACAACAACAATAATAATGTTCTCGAATTATCATCTTCAGTTTGAAAGCTTGGTCGTTGTTTCTTTTATGTATTTGTTTGTTTGTTTGCTTATTTTTGTTTTTTTCAATAAAAAATCTAATGAATAAATCGATAATGGTACATTATTGAGTAAATGTTAGTCATAGATCAATATAAAATGTAATTCTTTTAACGCTTTTTTCTATACAGCTGTGAGAAAAAATAAAATAAAACCAGGTGACATGTTCCTAAATACTTTATTAATATAAATCACTTATTTTTATATTAGATTTTCACTAAAATTATAATAAATAAACAAATTTGATTGATTTCTTATCTTGCGACATTTCTTAATACTTAACAACAATTTCTCGAAACTTCAAACTCATACGCAAGAAAAAAAGGTTGCTTTATGTTGAGTATAGTTTACGCGAGTTTGATAAGTTTTGAACCAATCACAACCGCTAAATGGATACGCAACCTGCTATAGTTTACCAAATAATATGTAGTTTGTGTTTGAATAAAGAATGAAAAATTAAAAATCAAGAATTATATTCTATAATTAAAAATTGTATATATTTTTATATTCACATATTATTATGGGAAATTTTTTGGAAATTTTGCCATTGGTAAGTCCATTACAAAACATTTACAAGTGCACGAAGTAACTGGACATTCAGTATGCTCATTAAACCATTCAGATAAATGTTCAGTATGGCCACCATGTCTACAAGATTGACACCATGAGAACCATTTAGAAAATGGTCTCGTCTGCCATCCTGTTCCACTGTGATGTTGTGATAAAATTCCAGTTGAAGTTCCCATGTGAAGTAGACACAAAGAACAGCGTGGCAATGGTTTACGACAATGTGGACAACTAGATAACTGAAATTCAAATGAAATACATGGTTAATAAATTTCTTCAACGAAAATTAATTATTTTTATACCTTATTTATATTTGATGTGTTGGCTCGTGGCCTTGATTCATTTTCAGGGAAACATGCAGATACACTTTTACCACAAAAGCTGCATAATAAAAAGACACTTCTTGATGTACGTGGAGGCGAACGAGTATTTCCCATTGCAATATCAAGCTGTGCACGATGCTCCCATAATCCCCAAGAATCCAATAAATCACGATAACTATGAAAGCAAATACAGCATTTTAGTTGAATAAAGAGAAAACAAATTATTTTGTTGTTGCCTAGAAATCCAATATTGAACACGATAATCTGTTAATAGATCTGGTGTAAGAAATTTTGCCGCAATAAGAGCAACTGTTTGAACATCTTCTGTCCAATCAAGATGACTTTGAAGTAAATTAATTCCATCATTAGTTGCACCAGTTAAAAGAAGACCATTTAAATCACCTTTCTCAGTACAAGACTGAATCATTCCTTTAACATAATCTGCTAATTTTGTATCAGGAAGTAGCATGCAAGCGAATGCCATTCTATCACATAAGGATACTTCACTCTCTTCCTAAATTCGGAGAAAGATGCAAAATCGGATTATCAACTAATTAGGATACAAACAGTAATTAACATCTTACCAATACAATTTCATAGCTATCATTATCAGGTGTTAAAAATGCAAACAAAGTTCTTAAATGTGGATCAAGAATTTGTAATCGAGCTGCGTTACACTGTGATCTCCAGACTCCAGTTTTATCCAAATTAAATCCGGAAAGAGCTATTGCTGCCATTCTCATTGAACTAGGATCTGCAGAACGCTCTGCACCTTTTCCAAGAATATCAATGGCATAACGTACTTTAAGATGAAAACAAGCTAACATAGCAGCTCTTGTGAATTCTTGTTTAGAACACAGATCGTCAATAAATCCTGTAAATGCATTTTCCTTTAATCTATCAAAATTCCATCCACATAAAAGTTGAGCAAATTCTCGTTGTTCACTACGATAAAGTTTTATTGAGCCACTAGCTGCGAAATCCGTCCATGTCATATTTACAATATCACTTCGAGACATCGGAGGACCGTCATTGGCACTACTCACGCCTAATATTGCCTTTAAACCCAACATACAGTCTTCACGACTCATGTGAGCTAATAAACGCCAAACAGATCGTAAACTTGGATTTTGTGCTAAATCCCCGTTAGCCTGAATATCTGGCATTTGACCATAATCATTTAATGCACGCTTTTGTATTAATTCAGCAATATCTTCTGCATTTTTCTCATTTGGAGGTGTATCCCAAGGATTTACGGATTCAGTTAAGCTTGATGTTGGGGACGGTGTTCCTAAACGAAGTAGCTCATTCCCAGTCGATCCCCAAAGTATATTTCCATGATCCCAGCATACAGCAACTCTTTGTGGAATTTTATAGTCACATATTGTTCCTGACCCAGATAATGCTAAAAGTCGTTCCAAATCAGTTGGATGCCAAGAAATATCTCCAATTGAAATATGTCTTGTATTTGCACCAGATTTATTTAAGAATGGTGCAACATTTCGTCTCATTGAATGTGGTTCTCCTTCCATTTCAAGTCCAGGCCAATGAAGATCCAACAAATGAACAAATGTAGAATCACGCTGAAGGGTTCCAAGAACACTTGACCGACTCGGACACCACGATAATGCTGTAACATTTTTCTGCATTTGTAATAAACTAACTGATTTATCAATATTCCTAATATCCCATAATCCAACAATATTATCAATATAACTGGCGAAGTATCGTCCATTTTGTGAAATTGACAATCCATGAACTGCTCTTGTATTAGCCACAGTCAAAACAGGATTATTTTCTAAAAATGTAAAAAAAAATTGATTACATTTTTAAAAGGAGTAATTTGGAAACTTACGTCTCAAATCCATAATTTTGATATATTTGTGACTCATTCCAGCTAATAGAACACGATTTTGTTTATCCCAACACAGAGAATGAGCAGTCTCTGATAAACCAATTAAATGAAGAATCGCTACATGATAAAATTGTGTAACTAAGAATTATATATCAAAAAATTAAAATAAATCAATTTTATACATGATTCCTTCGGTGCTCCTCTCTCCGTATCCCAAACAGTAATGCAATGATCTGAGCGATTCCGATCATGACCCATAGCAAGGAGATTCGGTTCGGATTCATTCCATGCTAAACTTAAACATGGTCTTGATTGACGCGGTGCTAAAATTGATTAAAACTTAATTAAGAGATTTTTACATTTTACTTTATTAATGAAAATTACTATATTCGATATTATTTTCTGTGCTGGCCACAAAGTTACATAAGGCAACTTTCCCGTTTGCCATCCCCGAAGCCAGTTGCAGTTCACTGCTACAATATGAAGGAGCCACACATCTTATATACTGATATCGTGTTTCCGATGCAAGTAAACATGCTGTTGTTGTACTGGAAATGTCAATATTGACATCTAAGAAATATTCATTAGAAAAATAATGAAAATAAAATTACGATTCTTACTTGTAACATTATTGTGATCTACTTCATCATAATTTTTAACTTGATATAAATTAATTTCAGAACCACTTGTCACAAATCGATCAGTGAAACGTGGAAACCAGTGCACCTCAACCACAGTTCCACTCATTATCTTTAATTTTATCCTATTTTTAGAGATGTACACCAATTATCTTCTACTTCTCTTTGTGTTTAACATGAATCTGTCAAACTATGGGTTTTGCTGGTATTTTCAATAATTTTCCATATATGAGAAGCTAAAAACAATAACACATGATAAAAGAACTGTCAAAAATAAACGTCATAACAGTTTACCGAAAAGCCTCCTTCGTTAAAGTTGAAACATACACTTTACCTCCTTCGTTCTTTATAAAATGTTAAATTTATGAATTCAAATAATAATAAATTACGTTATTCAATTTATATTTATTTAAAGTTTTACAGTATTTCCTACTAATAATAATAATACAAAATGTTTTTTATACAAATATAAGTTTTTTAAAAAAGAAAAAAATGAACAAAACAAAATAATAAAAAATAATTTAAATTATATGTACTTAAATTTTTGTATAATTCACAATCGTCAAATTAATTGAATAAAAAAAAGAACACAAATAACATAACTACTAAAATCAATAATCACAATATGAAATTAATTAAAAAGATAAAAAAGAATAATTGACTTTCATTTATTTTGTGCGCTTTTTGTAAAATAAAATTAAAAAAAGGAAATATGGGATGAATTAAATATTACTGTTTCAATAATAATTACTAAATTCTTATTTTTAATTATTATTCAATTATTTTTAGTAGAATTCTAATTTTGGCATTTTGTTTTCTTTTTCATATTTTATTTTTATTCTTTCTTCATTTTACTACAAAATTAGCACTTGGTGTGTATATTCATTAATTTTAATTTAATTTTTTTTTATAATTATTTAAATTTATCAAACGAAATAAATTTCAAAAAAAAATCGAAATAATAATTATTGCGTTAATTATTGACGAAAAAAACAATTAAAAAAAGAATCACGAGAACCATATTAGAACTACACTTAAGTAAGTGTACCTTAATTATGTCAAGTGAATAAATTTAATTTTTTTCTGTCCCTTTTCTTTAATGACTAGAAAAAAAATATAAATTATATATTACATTTGTTTGTTTTATTATTAAAACGATCCATAAGATTTATTTAATTCCATTATTTTAGTTTTATATTAAATTTTTATATTTGATCGTTTTTTTCTGTTTGTTTCAATAGTTTTTCCATAATTGATTTAAAAAAAAGGGTTCAAACACATTTTCTAATTAATTAATACAATTTTTATTATAATATAAAACACGAAAGAAAATTGCCCTCCAATGACGTGATTCAAATTTTTATCCAATAGATTTCTGATTCCTAAATTTGTTTTTTTTTTTGGTTTTTTTGGTTTGTTAAATTTTCTCTTTTATTATTTAAACAAACACGTCACAAATTTTTAATATTTTTTTTATGAACAAAAAAAATCCTAATATTAAAAATGAACCAGCATTTTTTTTCTCTCTCTTTCTATTTTCAATAAAAATCAGTCAATCAATATTCAATTAATTAAAATTTGGTTATTATTTCATGTTTTTTTTTTAAATTAAAAAATAAGAAACAATTAAATTTATGTCATGTCATTCTTCTAAATCCATTTTGTCTTTGGCACACTAAAATTATTAATTATTTAAGTTTATTTACTTTATTATTTATTGTTATTCTATATTTGTTGTATTTGTTCTGCTGATTTGATTTTTTTTTCATTTGAGAGTGAAGAAAATGCAAAGAAATTATACAAAATTTTTACCGTTTGTGAAAGATATTTAAAGGAAATAAATTCAATATCGCTAAAAAGCAAAAGATCATAAATGAGTTAATGAAAAGGTGGGATGATCTCTCACTAATTCACTTTTTCTCTTGTGTAAGTAATTTCTTAATATTTTAAACTTTTCATAAACATTTGTTTTGTTTTGTGTGTGTGTGTGTGTACATGGATTTTGTGAATTAAAAAATTCTCATCAAAAATATGGCTTTTTTTTATTTATTTTACTTAATTCCTGCGATCGAGTTCTGTGAACAATCGAAATCTTAAAAAAACTGTTTCTATCTCTCTTTATTTATTATTGAATTTTCATTGGTTGGAACTCAATGTCAGGCATGAGAGACAAGAAAATAAAACTAACAATATTCGCTATAAATAGAGATTCAAGTCTAATTTCTTATCATCTTAATTTGCAGTGATTTTTTGACATATTGTTTATTGTTGTAAAAAAAGTCTCATTCGTTTTAATTTCAGTTGAGCTTTTCTTTGTCCTGTACGTTTCTTCTTTTTTTATTTGGTTTTCAATTTTTTAATTTTATTTTAATAATTTATTTGTTTTTAAATTCAATTTAAAAAATAAGTTTATAATTACTCAGTCGCTATAATCCAAATATTAATGCAAATTATCAAGCGAAACACAATTACTACTTTTTTTTTGGTTTTATTATGTTTCTTGTCAAAATAGTCGGTTTTAAAAAAAAATTCGAATTATTAAAACTAAATCTACTAAAACTCTTAATCCGAATTAAAAATTTTGACTGAATGTTGGAAACGTTTAAAATAAATTCATACAAACTAACTTTGTAATAAAAAAAAAAGAAATTTAGTTAATTTTAAGCAAGTGAAGATGTTGAAATCGTTAACGGTGATGATCCATTACTTCTGCTTTCCATTTTTTGTTTATTTCTGGTTGGTGATTTGATTGTTGGTTGAAATCTAAGTAGTTCCGAAACAGTTACAGCAACCTGGACAGCAGCTTTTCCCTCTAGGATTTCCGCTGAACAGCAAATTAAATTCTGGAAATTTTCCGATTTATATTTTTTTCAAGTTTTATGTTTTTGTTTTTGTATTTTTTTTTTTGATTTGAATTTTGAATTTATCTTTTTTTTTTATTTTGATTAAAAGCTTTTTATATTTTATTGATATTTATTTATGGATAATAATATGTAATAATATATTTTTTTATGAAAAAAGAAAAAAAAAATGTAAAATAAAAACTGGAAAAAAAAATTTTGATATTTTTTTTAATAATTTTTATATTTTCTTGTTTAACTTTTAAGTAAAAAACACAAGAAGCAAAAGAAATGCTTTGTTTCGGTTTGTTTTTACTGTTAAAGTAAAAAAGTAAAACATTTCTTATTTAGTTTTTATTTTTCTGTTTCTACATTCTACAATAAATTATTAAAAGTCGTTCATTTTTCTCCAGAAAATAATGGACACCATTTTGATAAACTTATTTCGCTGATAATAATACATAACTGATTAATATAAAATAATAAATCCGATAGATATCGCATAAAAAAGAACAAGTTTTTTTAAATTTTTTTTCCTTAATCATCCCGTGAAATTTTAACAAACTCAACTCAAGCTGCCAATTGATTGAAGTTGAGCTTAATTGTAATTTCAACTTGAATTTTTCTAAAACTGGAATTTAACATTTTATATAAAAGTTAAGAATATAATTACTTTTTAAGTTTTAGTAAAATTGTAATTCTTTGCTTTTTAATTATTGTGCAACAACAAATAAAAAAGTGACCTGTTTCCTTCTTTTTTATTTTATTTTTTTGTTTAATTTTTTCTTCATTTTTTTTAAGTTCTTCAAATACAAATTTTCTTATTTTTTATAAGTAGATAAGGCAACGAATATTATATTTTATAATTTTTATTTATCAGTTTAATTTATTTTATAATTAACTTTTTCCCCCATTTATATTAAAGATCCAATCTTCACCAGCACCCATAATTTTATAATATTTTTAGGTTATTATTTTATTCGTTGGTTGTCTCAATTTAACAAATTTATTACTGTAAAAGTACTAAACCAAGTACTCAGATGCTAATTGAAAAAGTGATTTGTCATCAAAATACAGTCGGCGTGTATTTTGAATCATTTGTTGAAACAAATCTCTCACCAACATTGATTTATGGCGATAATTTCCACCGTCACGTTTGTATAATTGTAAATAAATTAAGACAACTGACAGAATTGATAAATTAAAAACATACCATCTTCAATGAAAAAAAAGAAAAACAAAAAGTTCCTCCTCTTTTTTAAAAGAAGAAACAAAAGCAGTTGGATTTATAAAATTTCCCCAATAAAAGATAAAACAGAAATTGTCACCTTTTTTTAAACATCCAACTTTTATAATGAAGCAGCACTTAGATTCTATTTTATATAAATTTATAATATTTCTCTTTTATCATTATGGATTGGAATTAAAAAATTGAATTTCATTTTCCTTTCTATTTCTTAATTTTCTTAAATTTTGTATAAAAAAATAACCAAAATATACAATTACGTTCGATATAAGAGATTCAGTTAAATTTTCATGTTTTACCACAAATGAAATGCAAAACATTTTTTGTAATAACAACAACAACAAAAGAAAATAGTTTCTTCTTTTATTTCTTCTAACAATATTTAATAATTTTCTTTTATATAAATTATTTCATAAATTTAAAAAATTAAAAATTAAAGATTTTTCTCCTTTTTTTTTATGGAAAATTATTCTTAAAATAAACAGTCTTGGTAAATTTTTCTTTTTTGTTTTTTATTCTTCAATTTTTAAAAGAAAAAAAAAACAAAAATAGTTAGGAAGAAAAGAAATGTGTAATATTTGGTTTGTTGGATTTTTGGATCTTAAGTTGAAAGAAAAAAATTATTTATTTTGAAATTATTGGAAAAGAAATAAAAAAACAGGAATACAAATATGTTTGGTCTCTCCATTTTCAAAATTTAACTTTAATGCCCTTTTCAGTTATAAAACTAAATTAAATCATTTCTTAAAATAAGGAAAAAATAAAATAAAGATCTATCTAATAAGTACTCTGAGATTTTTTGTATGTTTCACTAAAGTCTTTAAACTAAAGACAAAAAAAGCTCTTGACTAGAAATTAAATTAATAAGTAAAAACAAAGCTTTTATAATTATTAGTTTTTGCTTTTAAAAAAATTATAAGAAAAAATATATTAAAGAAGCTTTTGGTTAATGTTATCTAATTAAATATATGTAATAATAATATAGTAGCTGCCCCGTATTCATATATAATTTCACAGGTATGTTTGTTTTTGTTAATAGTACATTTTTTTCTTCTGAACTTTTAATATTCTACAAAATCTATCTAGTCAATTTACTTCTACAGTAGATTATTATAGAAAAATAATTTATTTTATTAGAATATTTTTAAATTGTATAATTAAAGGGGTATGATGAGAAGATGAATTTATTTCATTAAATTTTAGCCTGCAGTGTAAAATTTAATGAATAGAATAAAAATGTGTTACAAGATAACGCCCCCCTTTAATTATCTCCACCACCGGTCCAATTACTGAGAGAATTCTCCCTCTTTTATTACGAAAGATAATTATTATTTGGTCAATAGTTTTTGTACAAAATTTAAAATACTTTTGTTTTAATGGAATTAGTTTTGTTGTTTGTATGTTTGTTTGTATCTTTGTTGATTATTTTATTTCGGGACGATTGAGGGACAATATATAATTTTTCTTTTTATAAATTTAAAATTTTTTAACTTTTAAAATAAGTTAAATTAAAATATAAAAAAAAAAATAACAACAAAAGAAAATCTAACAAATTGTCTTGTAAAAGTAATAATTATGATAAGAAAATTTGAACAAGACAATTGGAAGTTTTCTCATTAAGAAAGCCTCTGACGTATATCTCTAATTTCGTTAATTACTAAAATTTAAAATAATTAATAATTAAATAAAGGTAAAAATGTAAATTAAAACCAAAAATATTAAAAAAAAAATCTTCAGTTTTTCCTTATTTTTTTTTTTTTCAAATAACGAGATTCAATAAAATTCAGGAAAAAAATTAATTCAAATTTAAAAATAAAAATTAAAAATTAAAAAGAAAAAAGCTGTAAATTTGAACTTAATTTGGTAATGGAAATAAAATTAATAGTAAAACAGTTAAAATAAATGTTCCTAATAATAAAATTGTTGAAATTAAATTAAAATCATTTGTTTGTTTCATTTCAATACGTACATTCTCATTATTTTCATCAATAATATTATCATTATTTAGAAGTTTATCAGTTAAACCACCATGTTCAAAAAATTCAATACGTTTCATAACAATTTTTTCACCAAACCCATCATTTTTTGTATCAATATTTAAATTATCATTTTGAAAATCATTAAAATAATTATGATGACGTTGTTTTGGTGTATTTAAATCATTTATAATTGAATAATCATTTAATGGTGTTGAACTAGAGAAACTACTATTATCTGAATTAATAATATTTATATTATTTTCTGTTTTGCAATTAAATTTACCAATATCACTATCATATTCACATTCTTCAATTATACCATTTAATTGTATATTATCATTATATCGATTTGTACCAATTATACTACCACTACCATTACCGGTACTGGTAGTATTCTGATTTATTAAATATATATTACGTTTATTTTTAGCAATTTTACTTTTACGTTCTGATAAATCTAATGAATTTGGTGCCTTTCTTATACGATTATTTTCTGTTAAATTTAAATTCATATCAGTTGTTGTTATTTGTTTAGTAAAATTATTATCATCAAAATTATCATCATTATCAATATTAGTTTCAATTAAATCACAATCATTATTAATAAAATACTCTTGTGGTTGTTGTTGTTGTCGTTGTAATTGTTGGTTAGTTGTTGATGTTGATGATGTTGTTGTTGTTGGCGTAGTGGTTGTTGTCGTTCCTTTCGAAAAATGTATGCCAATTTTTTTAAAATAATTATCATAATTTATATTATCATCCTGTGATTGTTTGGTGTTGGTTGCATTTAAAGTTGATGTCATTGTTGTTGTTGTTCTACTATCACTAATTATCTTCTTGGTATCTAGACGTTTTATTAATTCATTTAATGTCCGGTAGATGGCTGTTGAATTTGGTGGGTTGATAACATCATTCACATCAGTTGATAATATGTCCATGGAGGAGCATATTAACTCCTGCAACCAACACCAAATACAACAAGGCGAGTTAGCAGTGTTTCTTTATATTAATTAATATTATTATTTTTTTGAATTTCTTAATAAAAATTACTTTTTTTTGAGGGAATTCTTTGTTTTTTGTTTATTTTTATGAAAGTTATATTTTGTTTAGTAAAATTTTTCTAATTAAGTATTTGTTGTTGTTCTTTGAACATAATTTTAAAAACAAAATGTTTCTCCTTTTCTTTTAATCAAAAATCAACAACAAAACTTCTTTTCTATGGTTTTTTTTCTAATAAAAAAATCAACAAAAATTTTTATTAATTTGGAAAAATAATTAAAAATAAAATGTTGCCATGTTTAATTTGTTAGTAAAATGTTAGTTTCTTAATGCCAAAGTAAAAAAAAGAAACAAAAACAAAAATGAAAAAAAAGATACAAAAAAAAAAACAAAAAAAATACTGTTTAGGTGATTATAATGTAGAGGCGTTAATGTCGTTTCAAATGTCAATGCCGAACGAAATTTAATAAATTAAACTAATTAGATTAATGTACGTAGGAATAATAGTGAAGAACATTTGTATTTTCAACCCTAGTTGAGTGTAAATGATACAAGAGGTTAACCACTAATTAAAATCATGCTATCAAATTACACCTGAATATATCACCAAATTAACCCACCTAATGATTCTAAAAAGTGGTTTAATCTCTTGAAACCGGAAATCATTAAAGCCTTCATTTCACTAATTTGATTTAGTAATTAGAATATTCATGTGAAATTTTTTCATTAGCAGGCTTAAAACGACAGTAGCGCCACTTTTATATAATATAAATGCCTTTTTGGTTTCTATCTTATCTTATTTTGAAAATATAAAATGAAAAGAGAGAATTCATTTAAAGTAGAAAAAAAAGAAACATATAATTTACCTCATCAACTCCAATTTTACGGCAGGCTTCCAAAAAATTGTCAACATTTTTTCGACATCTGGCCATTGTTAATTTTGGCTACAAAGAAAAAATATAAATTTAAAATAATAATAAAAATAAAATTGAAATAACAAAATGTGAATTTACAGAAGGCCAATGAATAAACATAAGAAAGCAGAAAATAACTTACAACAGTTGGTGATGGTACATGAATAGAACCAACTGAACGCGGTCTTACATGATTAGCTAAATGACATAAAACAACACCGTCTGTAAGTGCTGGTGCAATATCATCAGGTAATGTCATTTTAAGACGACTTTCAATAATCTTAAATAAATAATTAAATATAAATTAAACATAATCGTCAACAAAAATCCTAATTGATTGGCCAAAAAATCACAGTACTCTGAACTATTGAACTGTAATTAAATTTCTGAACAAAACACAATGATATTCTTCTCATCTAAGAGTGAGACAATAATAATAACTGAAAAATAATCTAACGACCAGAGCATTGTGATTGACCAATGAAGAAATAATTTATATAAATCTTTCTTACAGTTCTTAATTGATCAATTAATTCTGTTTCCTCTTTTTGTTTATCAATTTCTCGTCTCATTGTAAAACTCATTTTATCACCAGGTACATCACGATTCCATGAAACACTTCTGCAAAAAAAAAATCAAATTACAATTTAATAGATTCTTTTTTAAAGAAAATTAAAATTGAAAAATATGATGAATGAAAAAAAAAAAAAATTAAACTACAACAACAGAAACAAACATTTTATGATGAAGTATTTTGTGTGTGTGTAAATTTAATTTTTTTAAAGAGAGGAAAAGAAAAAAATATGTGAGGGTTATAATAATGTCAAATCAATCAACTCACGCAAATTATATTTAAACCTAAAATTAAGTAAGAAAAAGAAGTAAAAACTTAAAATTAAAGCATTTAAATTTGTTTTTTTTTTTGTTTATAAAAGATAATAATTTTTTTAAAGCATAGTTAGAAGAGTGAAATATCTAAATAAATATAAATAATAATCATACATTTATAATTTTTTTTGGAAATAGAAAATAAGAAATAGAAAAAAGTTAATTATCCTTTAGTCGGTACCATAAAACAATCCAAAGAAACTCAATAATCTGTAAAATGGCGTAAGATTAGATTTCTTTTAATTCTTTTTTCAATATAATTTGTTTGTAAAAAAATTAAAGAGAAAAAAGTAAAAGAAGCAGATAATTATTTGTTTTTTTTTCTCATTTACCTATTTGGTTTTTGTTCCGTTCCTTTTCCAATATTACTTGCTTTACGTTGTAAATTACCATTTTTAAGGACACCAGTTGGAACATTATTATGATTTAAAATCCCTGTTGATTTATATGGACTCTGTGGTTTAACATATGAATTATATTCTGTTGATGATGATGTAGTTTTACCATTCGTTGTTTTATTTGTATCATTATTTGTATGAAGATTACCATTTTGATATGATGTTGATGAATTTCTTGATGGTGTTACTTTTTGTATTGGTCTTTTTGGATTAATACCATCATCAAAATGTGTTAAATTACGATTTGGAGAATTTAATATTGGACTCGTTGTTTTATTATTTTCATTATTGTATAAATAATTATGACCATTTATATTATTATGATGTGGAGATAATGGTGAACTTTGATTACTACTTGAATAAACACTTGGTGATGGTGTTGATGATTGTGATTTACTTGATGATGGATTACTCGATGATATTGGCGAATCAATATTATCTGGTGGAGTTGTTTGTTCTTTTAAACGATAAATCGATGACGAATCCTGATTACGTTGCTGACGCAATGCTTCTTTATATTCCCTGAAAAAATGGAAAAAGAAAAAAATATTTTTTGTTAGTTGATTAAAACATTTTACTCTTTCTGAATGAATGTAATTTCCTTCTTTTTATTGTGGTCACAATTTTAAACGGACAACATATTTTCGATCAATTTAAGATTTTCCCTTCACTTTTTTTCTATTTAAATAATTAAACATAAGCTTGAAAAAATCTAAGAAAAACACGTAGAAAATCCCACAAATGCCAAGCATAATTGTAAAAAAAAAATGAAGGCAAAAATAATGTACAAACCTGTACGTTTGAATACTTCCAAGTGTACGATTTTTCTCATTAGCATCATGCTCTCCTTCTGGAGATACATCCGTACTGTAAGCAAATAAACAGAGAGTCCAAAAATTAGTCACCAAAAACAAAAAAAAAAAAAACAAAAAAAAAAAACAAAAAAATCCCAAAACAAAAAATAAATCAATAAATAAATAATAAACAATAATAAAGCAAAAGAGAAAATTAAAAAATAAAAATAAGCAGTAAAAAAAACAGTAGACACACGCGCACAAACATACACATACCAAAGTGACAGTTTCTTATATAGAATGAGAGAAAGATAAGGATGAAAGATGAGACAGAATTTTACCTGTTACTTGGACTACTACTGAAGCTCGATTTATTTTCCTGTAATATATTAGCCCGTTTTAATTCCTCCTCTAATGTATGAACTTCATTATTTCCTACTACTACTGCTCTTCCTTCTCCACCGCCATTTACATTACCACAAATTCCTCCAATTATCACATTACTTGTAGGTGAAATAGTTGATGGTGTTGATGAACCACTTGGTAATTCTGTACGTATATGTAACGGTGTTGGTGAAAATTTTGATGTTTGCTCTAAATTTTGTTGTTGTTCCTGTGTCCATTTTTTATCTAAACCATCACTTGTACTATAACCAGAATCAACATGATGGCGACGATTATTACTATTACGTTGACCTTCAATAAGATTACTTGTATGACGTGGTGTCATTGATCGACGTAATGTTGTATGACCATCATAATTTCCAGTTAATGATTTTGATTTTTCTTCTTTAACAGCGGCTGTTTCTAAATATTTAAACACATGTACTAAACCACGAACACAAAGCTGTTAAAAAGAACACAACAAAAGACATTTTATTATTATTATTATTTTTAATGTTAAATTCAACAAAGAATATTCATTAAAGATTGTTCATTTCACAATAGACTTAAGAATCAAACATCAACTTGAAAAATAGATTCATTGGTTTTGATTTAAAAAAAAAATTAATGTGTGTAAATTTTATAAGCAAATTTAATTGCCACATCCGTATAACTTTTTAAATGGGTATTTATTTTTAGTTTCGCAAAACCAAAGCAAAATTAATTTTCATGTCTCATAAAAGTTGGGCGTTCTTTATAGTCTTATATAAAATGTAGTACATAAAACGAACGCATCATTAAAGTGTTTTTTTGGTTGAACTTACACTAGCAGGAGGTGATGTTAATGGATTATTACTTAATTCCAGATCAACTAATGATGTCATCGAACGTAATTCAACAGGTAATGTTGAAATTTTATTACAACTAATATCCAATGCAACCAATTGTAAATACGTTAATTCTGCAATTGGTAATAATAACTTACATTTTTTAATCAATAAGAACAACAATAAACAACAACAAAACTTACCCCTTGGCAAATAAACCAATTGATTGTTTCTCAATGAAAGTGAACGTAAATTTGCCAGATCACCTATTCGTGCTGGTAAATGTGTTATTTCATTACAAGATGCATCCAATTCAGTTAATTGTTCCATACGACCAAGTTCTTCTGGTAATGAAATTAAACGATTGTTTGCGACTAGTAAAACTTGTAATGGTAAAAAACATATTTCACGTGGTAAAATCGATAGTTGATTATTTCTAAAAAGGAAAAAAAACAAGAATTTAATTACAAACGCATTAATTAATTATTCAATTATTTTCATAGAAAAGAAAAGTTGGACGATTCATTTAAAAATTCAATTTTATTTTTATTTGTTTATTTTTTTTATCAAAAAATATTGTTTTAATTAACAATGAACGAGAAATTCCCACGAATTCGTATTTTGATAAAATGAAATTGTGTTTTTTATTATTTAAATTATATCCAGAAGGTCAATCAGTTTTTGTTTCAATAAATTATAAACTATTTATAAAAAACATTTTGTTTCCCATTAAATTACATTAAATGAAAAAAAAAAAAAAACAAATGAAAAGAAAATATAAAAACCTTAAATCTAAGTAGGAAAGTGACTGCAATCCTCTAACAGAATCTGGTATTGATTTGATGGCATTATGGTATGCAAATAATGTTTCTAAGAATGCAAATGATGTGACATCTTCTGGTAGTTCACAAAATCGGTTACGTGATAAATCTGTAATAAATATAAAAGTAAATAAATATAAATAAATTAATTACATTAATTAAAAACCAACAAAATAAAAACTAACAATTTAATTTGATTCAATTAAGAGAGAAAATAGATGAGATAATAATAAAGTTTACGTTGTGTCAGTCAGTTAATTTTAGTTAACAAATGAAAAAAAAAGATACAAACAAAATAAGTAGTCAATTAAGAAATATAACAGCGACATTGTACTTGATAATATAATGTGTGGTTTGTTATTTGTATGAATTAAACTTTAATTGATAAAGACTTTCAGATCTACTATATTTAAATAATTTATAGCAAAATAAAAAAAAATTAAATAAATTTAAATTATGGCGCTTCTGGTTTTAAATTTACCAAATAAAAATAGAATCACTAAAATTTTGAATAAAAACAAAATGTCTCTATTTCAATAAAAATAGAATCACTAAAATTTTGAATAAAAACAAAATGTCTCAAGGTCGCTTATATTTTTTTATAATTACACTGTTATTACTATTATTATTATTATTATTATTATCACTTATTACTACATATTTATAAGCATCGTTAGATGTTTCTTTTAAAACTACGTTTAAATTATTCAAAGATTTTCCTTAAAACCTAATTTTTTAAACTAAACCAAACACAATAATAATTATAATATTAAATCATAGAAATAAAGGCAAAAACAACAAACGATTTACAGCCATCTGCAAAATTATAGTTTTTTTTCGAGTTTTTGTTTTTATATGGTTTTATTCTTGTTCTTCTTCGATTTCTTGGCACGCTAACTATGTTTTTTATTTCATTTGCAAAAATAATTTTAAACATAAACACACACATACATACATATACAAAAACACACATGTAGTCATTTATATTTTTCATTCATTCAACATTGATTAATGTTTTGTTTTGAAAATATTATATTTATTAAACGAAAAAAAAACAACAAAAGTAACAACAAAATAAAGGAATTTTGATCAGCTTACGTACAGTGGTGTAGTTCACATAATTAATTAATAATTTATCAAACAATTAACTGATGTTGAATAATAAATCATAGTAAACAGAAGACGAAGCAAAAGTAGAAGGTGAAAGAGTGCAGCAGGACGTGAGATTGACATTTTTGAACTTATTGTAATGTTTTGTTAGATCAGAGATTAATTTTAAGTTAATATTAAAATAACGTTGTTATTTCTATAACGGCATAATAATAAAAACGAATTCAGTTTTAAATTATAATAGTTCCATTAATAAATGACGTAATAACGCACAATCAAATTCAAGTCCAAAAAAAAACAAATAAAATATTCATCCATGAAAAATGAAGGCAAAAATTATACCAATTTAAAATTTTTCTCTTTTTAATTTTAATTTTTGTTTTATGTTTTTACGTGTGTGAATGTGAATCTGTGTGCATGTGTGTCTATTATTTATTTAATTTGTTTAATATTATAATATTCTAGGCATGTGGCGAAACAATAAATTTTTTATCTTCTTCTTCTTAACAAGGCAAGACTAAAAAGAATAAAAAAAAAAATACTTGCTGCGCTTAAATGAAAAACAAAAAAAAAAATTATGACAATCGACAAGAACGATGACAATGGACAAAACAATTGTCTGTATTTTTGTAAAAATATTCAAATGAACGTACGATGATCGAATAAAGACAATCTTCATCCTGCCCCATTGTTAAACTGAAAACTATAAAGCCGAAGAAGAAGAAATAAAAAGAAGAATAACGAGAAGAAGAAAGGAAAAAAAAATAGACGAAGATTAATCTTGTTAAGTTGATGGGTTGGGTGCAAAAACCAAAAGTGAGAGAAAGATATTCCATCAAGAATTTGATTTGTTTTTTTCTTCTTTTAATCTTATGTAACGAGGAAAATGGATTCCCATCCCAACAATATTCGTCAATACATAATCTTCATCTTAATTCCCAACTTAAGTTTATTGTGAAACAACAACAATAAAAACGGAAGGAAAATTCCAATTCAATGAATAATACTTATTTGTTTCTTTTTTATTTTAATCTTTAAACAATTATTTATTTTTATTTCGTCTTCACATTTTCTTTGCAAAAATTGTAAAAGCAAATGAAAACGAAAAAAAAGAAGAGACTATCGAAAAACTAAACAGATTTTCCATAACAAAAAATTTATATTTTTAGAAAAGAAGAATAAGAGGCAAAAAAAAAAAAGGAAAACAAAATGAAAGATTGAAAAAAGAAAATGTTGATGAAGGTGATGATGATGATGAGTAACCACTTTAAATATTATACATTTCAAAGGCGTACAAAGACATCTGATTTATGTTCTTCATAAATTGATTACAAAAAAAAACACGAAAATATTGATACAAGCAGCAACACTCTCAATCTTATTCAGGAAGTCAAAAAAAGAACGAAAAATGTGTATCAAAAATTATATTTCTAAAATGAAAGAAAGTAATTGAAGGCACACGTGGGACGAGGAATGAGGAACATAACGTTACACTAGACGCGAGTTTGTTATATTAAACGAAAATAACACTTTCCGTTAAGGCAGGTTTACAATGCTATATAATTTTTCATTTTCATATTCGAAATTTTCTTTTATTCATACAATCTAATATTTCCTTTTCTCACTTTCTTTTCCTTAATTTTAAATATTTGCTCAAATATATATCAAATAATGTTCTACGCACTCGTAGCAGTACAATTCCCATTCGTAAAATCATAAGAGGGCGCTATCCAAATCAAATTAGATTTTCTTAATTAAAATTGGTTCTCTATTTTTCTTATGCACATTTAATTAAATCGAAATTGTAAATGAGGCTTCAGTTTTTAATTTAATAGAGTTAAATTTTTATCAACGAAAAAAAAGTCAATCGATAAAATGGAATTTCTTTTTCTTTAAAAAAAATTCCTCGTATAAATTTTTTTTTGTTTCATTCATTGAATATTTTACGATAAATATTTCAAACAAAAAGAAGAGGAAAACCAGGAGAAAGATGGTGCTATCAATTTAATAGTCTCTTCTAGACACTGTCTTGTTAGAAAGAATAATGTCTACTGTAAGTTATGCGGGGTCGATGAACTTTAAGATCCTTTCCATCAAATCAAAAAAAAAAAGGAAAAACATGAAAAATTAATAGACGAACGGGGAAAGAAATCCATTTTCATTTTTTACAAATTGGCACTTTTCTTCTACCAATAACAACAAAAAAAACATTTAGAAATGATACGGAAACAAAAGCTAATTTAAATTCAACGTTATTATTTTCCTTTCACTGAAAGAACACAACCCACAGAGCGTGCATAGTTTACGTAGAATTTTCTGTACCTCAAAGAGAAAATAAGCTGTGAGAATGTTTAACCGAAAAATTGAAAGACACGATTTTTTGGGTGGACAATTTTTGGGGGTATATACCCAAAACATTATCATAACGACCCCAATCAACCTTTATGCTGAAGTAATGAAACTTATTTTCAGAATATGAAATCGCCAGCTTATCAAAGCGCGTGTAATAAGTAAGAACAATAAATAAAGTATTGTGGTCGATTGTGGTAAAGAAAAACCTATCGTTTCCTATAAGATCTGATAAAACTTAACAACGTTCAGTTGCCTTTTATATTTCAATTTTACTTTTGGGTATAGTTCCCTTAAATTCTTTTCTCCTTTAAAGTTTAATCATATCAGATGTTTTCCCCTTTATGTCCATTCGTTCCTTCGTTTATTTAGCTTATTTGTTGTATTTTTTTTATCCTTTATTGATTATATTTCAAGACAAGGCACACAAAACAATTCAAAACACGTTTGCGTATATTGACTGGAAGTTTTAGTTTTCCTTCTCTGTCATATTAAGAGTCCACATACGTTAAAAGCAACAATAACAACAACAAAAACAAGAGAAGCAAAAAAGTGCAAGTTTTTCTTATAAACTTCCCTTATTAAACTGAAAATAATACATTATTCGTTTGCCGTTAAGTCACTTTCTTCTTTTGTTCAAGAATGAACAAAAAAAAACAAACAAACAGTGGAAGAAATAAAACAAAAAGAAGAAAAAGTAGGAAACGAAGGAAAAAAGCAGATCCTTCTGGGACCAATTAATAAAGTTTTATCCTTATTTGAGTGTTGATGGCACATGGCAAAATGATAAAATAATTCTTAATGTGAAGGAAAACATATATTTTTTGCAATGTCATCTCTAATCACACACAATTTTGTTCCCCCCTTTAAATTCACAGTATTTTCTATGAACGCGCACATGAACACACAGAACACAATCATTTTAAATGTGATCGAAAATAGGTTGTTGTTGTTATCCCTTTTTCAAATGTTTGTTTGTCATTCACTCTGTCTGTATTAATTTTCATCATTAAATACAAAAATGAAAATTCAAACCAAGAGAAAATTTATTTATATTTTTTTGGTTTTGATGAATTAATCGTTAAAGAATTGAACTTTACAACGTACAAGTATACACCACATCCGAACACTCAAAACATACACACTCACATACACACACGTATTCACACACAATTTATTTGATGATAAAGGAGGAAAAAGATCAATAAAACTCTTTTATATGGAGACGCCGGGTAAATTGTATCCAAAAAAAAAAGAAAATAATGGAATAGAATTTTCCAACAAAATACAAAATAATTTTTGGTAAATAAGAAGAAATACACAAGCAAACAAAACTCTATTTTCATTTGATATTATGAAAATATTGTATATTTTGAGGGTGCGTCGTTGTTATTTTTTTAGATTAACAAAATGTAAATATAAAAAACTGGACTAAACAACGAAGGGTAAAGAGAGCTTAAAAAAAAGACAAAGAATCAATAAAACAGAGATCTCAATTATTAAAATCCTTTTGATCCTTCATACACCATACTATTTATGTATTTCTCATTTATATAGAAAATATTAAGATTATCTAAGATTTATCTAAGTTGGATTAAAAAGTGTGAAATCAAAATAAAATATTAAACCTTATTCGTCTCTTTCCTGAATCTGACATTTATTTATTTAAAAACATATATATCAGAATTTATTTTCCCCTATCTATATAAAAAGTCATCTTTTTTTTGTGTGTTTTATTTGCAATATATAAAATGGTGCAACCATAAATATGAGTTGAATACAGAATCAAAAGACGAATTTTCACCCCAAACTCTTCACAACATTCAAATCTTGTTTTTTATAAAACCATTTTCTTTTTACCTCAACACAATATTAAAAACAGAAGAAAATAAATTGTTCTCAATTTCCTTTTTTAGTCATAAATCAAAAATAGAAAATAAAGGTCCCCCTAAATATAATTTTTGGTCTTCTTCCTTTCATACTGTCTTCTTCTTAGAAGAAACTTTTCTGTCAAAACTAATATAGCAAAATGTTCCCTATATTTTAAGTGCAATATGCCAATACATGTTTACACACACACACACGACACACACGACACACAAGGTAAAGAGACAAATACATTTTATTTCAAGCATGCCGCAAAAATATATCAAACATGAGGTAGTTGTTGGTTGTTTCATTTTTAGAAAACAAAAATCTATAAACGATAGTTTATGTTTAAACGTCATCATCTGATAGATAACCCCATAAAAAGAAGGAAAAAACATAACAAAAACATATTTGTTTGTATTGCATCATTGATAACTGAAAAAACTATAAAATGCACCATAAGTGCGGATATTGGATAGAAACACACCACACACATTGACAGTGACTGAAGCCGGATTTAATCAAACAAAAAAAAGTGGATTATTGGTTTTTTCTTATTATCGTTTAATTTCAAATAACCGAAACAGAAAAAAAACGTCATTTTGATGATTACAAAAACAAAATAAAAGAGAGAACAAAAGTGTTTTGAATTTATTATGTAATTGACCTCAATTGATCCAATTATTATTATTATTGTTATTATTATTTTGATGTGGATGTTGAAATTTTAATCGTTAGTTTCTTAGTAATAATTTTTGATCAGTACGCTGTACTCTAAATATGTACTAGGCTGAAGTGTTGCGTGATCGTAAAATATAAAGATGATTATTCTTTTTTTTTATTTCTCAAATCAATTCTCGTCAAAAGATAAAAGAAAAAAAAACACAGTTATCAACTTTTGCCTTCCGTTAACTTATTATTATCTTAGTAACACAATCAACCCCTCAACACAATAAAAACTACAAAGAAAACTCTTCAGTCAATTCAGGATCCACGATACCCTTTTGTAATATTCTGGTTTTCATCTTAAGTTATCTTAAGTGGAAATAGGATTTAGGAATAGAAAATACATTAACGTAAGTGAAGGATACTTTTTGGTTTAGGTAACAATTTTTCTACATCACAACATTATTTTTTTGTTAATGTGTGTGGTTACGTTGATTTAGCATTACTACTTGAGATTGTGATACATAAATCTCACATTTTTCTTCAAAGAAAAAGCAATAAACTTTTCAAATTTGTCAACTTAATTACCTTATGTCAGTCTAATCGGTATATTACTGCAAAGATAATAATATCGAGGGGATAACATAATAACTCATTGGAATACATAAATGAGCCAAAGTATAATCAGAATGAAATAAATGAAAATCAATCCAGTAATCATTTATCTCCCCACCGTTGTTACGATCATATTTTAAGAATGATAAAGCAAACAATGTGAAATAGGAAACTTTAAACATGACATGTACTTCATATATTATGTATTATGAATATTTGTATTCTGATTTGAATAAGTATATTTTTGTTCTTTCACAACATCGTGATTAGTAGTATTAATAGTATAATTAATAGTATTTGAGAATAATTTTTGACTTTCATTAAAACAACCCTTAATGTTTCTATACTATAAATGAAAAATTCTCATTATGTCACCCTTCACAAAAAAAAGTTTTAACAGATTTGAAAGCTTACCATTTGCAATTAAAAATATATAAAATGTAAAAACGGCATTGTTTAAGCTTCATACACAATAATAATATTACGAGACGTATAGAACCCTCTTTCTTTACAAACAAAACAAAAGTGAAAGTCTCAAATTTCCTTTCCTTTTATTTCTCTTCTTTTCACGTCTCGTTATTGTGTGTTTCCTCTTCTGTCATAAGTTCCTACTCATAACGAGCTCATGCCAATTTTTAATCGAAAAACAATTGTAATTATTTTTCAATTCAGTTAAGTCACCGAAAAAAAAAATTCTTTGAAGGAAGTTATCAATTTGGAAGGGGTCAACCAACTAAACAAACCATACCCAAACAAAATCAGAGCCAAAAAAAAAGGAAAGGAAATCAATGAACGACAATTTATGGTTTTTTTGTAAATGATCCAAAGATCAACGACCAAAGACCAAAAACGCTAAGGATTTTTTATAAATTTTCCATGAAATAAAAACAAATTAAATGAAATAATTTTCTACAAATTTTGCCCATTTTATTCTAAATTCTATAGAATAAATTGTTCGACGTTGTGGCATTTTTCACAAATTTCTGATATTAAATGGAAGGTAGAAAAAAAATATGATGGAATAATGCTTAATATTTGCATAATATTGGATTAGCCACCCCAATTTTTTGTTCAGTTATAAATTTTTTATTATATTCTAAATGTTAAACACCAAGAATGAGATAGAATATATAACACGAAGGTAATTTACCATGATGAATAAGGGATATTATTTCCATTATAAGACTTTTTTTTCTTTCTCGTGTCGTAAATCAAGTTATTGTAGTCATACAAACAATTCTGTTTTTATCGTATAAATATCATAATATTTCTTTTGGTTGAAGAGATGTATTATGAATAAATAAGAAAACAAATGTGTCACATCTCTTATGTAACCCTACTCTTATTCTTGGTATCTGGATAAAATAATAAGATCCATCTGATTAAATTAAATAGGTATTATCATCACAACCGAGAAAACATTCTAATCATAAAATGTGAGAAAGTAGCAGCAGGAAGAAGACGTAAAAGAAAAAATAATTTAGAAATGTCATTTATTTAAAGAGACAAGAAGTAAGGAGTTTATAAGGAAGAAGAAAAAAAGGGAAATTTTATAAATAGAAAAAAGTCAGCCCCTAAATATAATCATTTATTTCAACGTTTCTCGTTCCAAAAATTATATTGTTATTTTTGTCTTCATTTTTTTTTTGTATGCAAGACGAGTGGCAAAGGCAAGGCAAAAGGTAAGGTGTTCTTTTTTTTTCATTCTGTTGAAATATGTATAGTTTGTTTGATACGATCAAAAACATCAGGGTTAAAAAATTTGATAAGACAGAATGAAATTTTTTTGTGCGCAGGGAGAAAAATTTTGTATTTATAAAAAGAAAAAAAATTTAGACAACATATTTCTCAGAATAACATTTTGTACAACCCTACCAAAACAAAAAACAATCCCCCTTTTTTATTATTTATACTTTTAGTATACTTTACTTATTTTCCTTCCCCCCTCTTTATACTTCGTGTAGTAATCATAAATTACTTTCCTGAACTTGACCGACCCTCAGTATTTTTTCGTTCTACCTAAAACCATAAAATGAGGGTGAAAAGCAACGAAAAAAAAAACTTATTAGGAAACAAAAAAGATATGCAACGCCACTAAAATATCAGCTGATACCTACTCATTTTCTTCTACGTAAATAATAACTTGGTACCTCCCCTTCTTTTGGTTTTCTATCTTCCAATATTTTATATCGAAGTTTACACAAATTTTATGTTACACATTTAGATTAAATTTGTTAAGCAAACGACAACAACAATTTTAGCGCCCATATGGGTTAAATATATAATTTTACGTACATTGTATCATAAAATAAATGTAAATTGGCAAAACATAAAAATAATTTTATTTATTGAAGTGAATTTTTACCTAAAAAAAATATGGCAGAAAAATTAAAGTCTATGACCTTTTATTTTTTCATTTTGCGTCAGGCATTCAAATGATGTGCATTTTTTGTTGTTGTTAGATGTGTTTTATGTTGTTGTTGTTGTTGTTACTGATACTGTTGTTGTATTTTTTATTATTATTATTATTTTTGGGTAGGAGAAATGAAAGATTATAATCGTATCGAGTCTCACCGACTGAAATAATAAATTAAATTTAGATTTAATTCCCAGTGGAACTAATACATTTTTTTAGTTAGTTCCTTGACAAAATTTAATGAAGAAACATATTTTAGATGTTCAAATAGGTAATGAGAAGTAAAAAAACTCTCGGAATGCAAGAATGGCTTTTCATCAACTAAATTTTTTATTGTTATTTATAAACCCTCACACGCATCATAATGATTAATGAAATGACATTTAAACATTTGGAAAATTAGGAAAAATATTCTAATCCATATTAGAAAGAAAATCAAAATTAAAAAGAATCAAACAAACTGAAACTTTTACTAGAACAAAAAATGCCAATATAAAAATCAAAAAGTTTCTAGAAACCGCTTTGAACAAATGAGAGACACTGAAACCGCAATATAATTAACTATCTAACGTGTAGACTTGAGTTATCTAACGTATGGGTCTCCAAATTTCAATCAAAAATATTCTTTATAATCTTAATTTTTACATTTTTTACTTACATTTATTATTAAAAAATTATTTTAAAATTAAAATCACAATTTATACGTTTTTTTCTTAATAAAATTAACTATCGAACGTACGTTCGATAGTTAACTATATTGCGGTTTCAGTGAGAAAGAAAAAATCTTTTCATCTTTTCATCAAAAAGTTTCGTTTCGTCAAAGACGAAATAATATTGAAAAAAAAATTCAATTGAATTCAATACGAAAAAAATTAAATATATTTGTAAAAAGAAAAATGCCAAATAAATAAAAGAATAAAAAATACAAAAGAAAAAAAAACTCTTCTTCAAACGGAAGTACACCAACACAAACATTTATACTTATATGTTGGAAACTTACTTTTATTTATTGAATAAATTGAAATAAGATTTTCTGTTCGGTCACGTTTTTGTAGTTCTGTTGGGCATTTTGTTTTTGTTTAAAATTCAATTCTTAGAAATAAGGATGGGTCCGAAATAATATACACACCAAAACACACTGACATAATATCACTCAAAGAAGAAAATGTTATCGTATAGAGAGAAAGAACAACAATATAATTTTAGATCCGATAATAATGAAATGACGAAGATGAATATTTAAATTCATAATAAAAACTCGCGTCTGTCAGCCATGACCAAATAAAAATTAGACTGATCCAAATAATCATTGTTACGCACTAATATTCTAACATCTTTTTATTTTTTATTTTACCACAGAGAGTAGAGTTCGTTTGACTATTGTATTTGATACCTCCCGCCTCCCAAACATCATGTAATTTTTAATTATTATTCAAATTTAATTGTATATAAACAATTGTAATAAATTTTCTCTTTTTTCTTTTTCTTGAACATTTGAAACGGAAATTGTTATAAATTTAACAACAAAAAATATAATCAACATCAATTGTAATTTGCACTATTTTTAGTGAATCATCAAAAGAATTGATAGCATCCATCAACGATTTCACTTTAAAATGGAATATTCGTATGTAACAGTATCTTTTTTTCTTTCTTGTTCTTTTTTTTAACTTTTTATAATTGCCACTTTTCAGTAAACAGCTGATTTGAAATGTAGCAAAATCGCAAATGGTAAAATAAATTTTATAATTCGGTTCGATAACTTTTAAAAAATGAGTTTATATTATTTTTTTGTTAAAAATTTTAAATGTTATTTTTCATCTATAACTATAGTGTGGCGCTACTATCGATCACATTTGTAAAAATCAAAATAAAATTTTTTATGAATGAAAATATAAATTTTTTTTTATTTGTTTAATGATATGTTAATTTGTAAGAATTGATTAAAAACTGTATTATGAGAATAATAAATTTATCGTTCCATTCTAAAATTATTTCATTGATTAAAAATGCACATTTTGTATAGGAAAAAAAATAATTACATTTAAGTTCAGTTTTTTTTGTTGTAAATAATTTTTAATTAATTCTTCAAAAAAAAAATCAAGGCTTGGTTTTCAAAAGCCAGTTCATATTCTTTGGGAAAAACAAATCATTAAATCATTAAATGACGGGAGGAAATTTTCGTTACTTTGATTTTTTACTTCTGTCATGCCCAGTTTTTATGCAACATTTAGCAGTTTGCGGTCTCATCTCTTTCTTAAATTTTACGCGTATTGCATTCTTTCTTTGACTCTTTCTTAGCAGAATTTTGTATAATTTACAAATAATTTTGTATAGAAAATATATGTCATGTAAATGAATAAGGTGACTAGCCCCTATAAAACAATCCCTTTTTTTTATTTGAATAAAACTTTTAATAAAATAAGCAAGAAGTTAACTGAATTGAACTGATCTCATAATTTATTCCAAGAATGAAAAAAGAAGACTGTAAAAAAGTCTCACTCATTTTCCCCTTTTATTTCTTTTAAACTAAATAAAATTTCCTTATTTTACAGCAAATTTGTTCAGTACAAAGGAAGTATATAAATATTTAAACAATGGATTCAAATTTCCAAAGGAAATATAATAAATGTGTGTAAAATGGTTGATTCAAATTACTCTACGTCATTATTCAAAAATTAAATGAAATTTTTTTGAAAATAATGAAAATAAAATATTATGGTGTCACAATCATTTTTTCCTTTCTTCATAAAAGATTATGTGTTAGAACGAGCGTTGGTTGACTTCACATGAGAAAATTGAAATATTTGTTGAAGACGCAAGATTTTATTAAATATTTTCTTTATAAAAAATATTTGCATCTGCAAAATAAAAAACGGAAAAAGTTTCTTCTCCGTTTCAGATAGACGAAAATGATTAATAAAAATGTAGTTTTAATGTTTTTATATATTTCCGTTCATTCTTAATCACAATCTTAACAAAACAATTAATATTAATCGTATAAGAAATCAGTTATGGAGGGAAATTTTAATGCACAATTTTTTATCTCAAAATTAAAGGAAATAATCAAAAAAAAAAATATAAGAAAAAGGAAATAAAGGAAAAATTATGTAAAATTATAGAGAAACACAATGAACCGCAAAATTGCACAAAGATTTGACTCCCCGTCCCACACATAGTGAAATAATCTCGAAAATAAATAATTCTATTCTACAATTATCGAGGGAACAACTATTTATTTGTATTTGAACACTGGAATGAAATTCCTAAGGTCATAAACACTACCGATAACTAAATTTAAACAAAAAAACTGTAGAAAATTCGACTCCGGTCATTAAAAACATAAGAAGGATAAAATAACAACAAATATAATGAAAACTAATGCAAATAAGGAACGAGAGAAGGAAAGAAATTCAAAATCATAAAAAAAAGAGAGCATTCTTAGAATTTAGAAAGAAAATAAATGTATGAATAGAAAAATCGGAAAAGATAAAAGTGATCATTAGAGGAAAAAAGAAAACTCTTTAGTCTGGTTTTATTACAAAATAAAGAAATGAAAGATTTATGATTTTTATTAAGCAAATGGAATTGGGAAAAAAACGAAAAAGTTACGAAAATAAATTTTGACTTTGTTTTTGGATAAAAAAAAAAGGAAAGAAAAGAAGAAAAAACGATGAAGAAGAAGAAAAACCTTTTTGGATAAAAAACAAAACTACTATTTTTGGTTTATTTTATTTGGATAAAATGAAAATGAGAAAAAAGAAGAGCAAAAAAGGCAAAAAAAAGGAGAAGACGAAGAGAGTAAAACGGAAAAAGCAATTTCCTTTGATAACAAAAATTAAATGCCAAAGTTCAATATTTTGTTTCTCACCGTTTTTTTCTCTCTCTCCAAATCTTTCATGTTCTATATTTTGTGTTAATTTGTCACAATTTAATGAGATGGGTGAGAATTTGGGTTTTCGTTTTTTTTTTTTTTGGACTAAACAGATAAAAGGTGCGTGTTGAGTAAGAGAAAAATAAAAAAAAAGGAAACTAAAATATAAATGTTGAAAAAATATATATAAGTTGGATATTTTTAGCTAAAAAAGAAAATCCATTTCTGATTTTTCGTTTATCAAAATCCGGATAAACCGGATTTAATGTCACAAATTTTAATGTTTATTAAAGTAAGATTATTTATAGAAATAAAATTTTTTAAGGAAAGGTTTCTCTAACATTTTATATAAACGAGAGGTGACTTAGTATCTATACACATTTTATAGTTTATATAATTCAAAACACGCGTTGTCGTTATTCAGTTCTCAATTCTCAATTATATTCTTCATTCATTCACATTACCAATTTCCTTTTATTCATTTTTTTTTAATTTCTTGGTCTTACTAAAATATCTTACAACATTTCCAATTATTTTTTTTATTTTTTTGAGTCTTGACACAACTTGAGTCTTGAGACAACAGAACCGGCGATGCAATTTAATAACAAAGACAATTTTAGGTCAAAAATGCAGGTGTAGGTTTTTTATTTTCGCTACAAAGTCATCTGTTTTCTTATTTTATGATTATTTTTCTACTTTTATAGGAAAAATAAATACAGAAACAGTGAAACAGGTTGTATTTTAAATTTCACAATAAACAGAGACAGTTAACGATAGATGGAAGACAACGGATAAAATAATCCAAAAATGGTTAACTTTGTATAATACTAATTTCATAATACAAGATTTAACAAAAAAATAGAAACAAAAATTTAATTTGGAACCTTAGAAAAATTAGAAAGAGAAAGACCAAAAAACGAGATAGAATAACAAGAAGATATAGTAACAAAACAACAAATAAAATAATATTTTAAGCGAATTTAAGTCTTCCCAATGATAGGATAAAAATTAATAAGTTATATATTTATTAGCAAAAAACAAATATTTTGCCGTTATAAATGTAAGGATTTATACAGCGAGATAATTAAACACGCCAACCCACTTATACATCCTCTATCTCTCTCTAGTTTGCTCTACTCTAACAATAATATTTGTTTCACATCATCATCAGCAAATGTGCTTAGCATTCAACTTTATATACAATTCAAATAAATTGAATAATGAAAAGAGAGAGAGAGAAAAAATCAAAACTCCCCCACACACAAATTCATCTTCTAAATCTAAATTAAAAATTTGAAATGGTTTTGACCTCCAAAACCAGAAAACAAAACAAAAATTAAATCCTTCTGTCTCTCTTACACTTACGCAATAGGAAGAAATTAACCCCACAAGAAAGTTAATTTTTTTTTTGTATCATTTTTGTCGTGTCACACATATTTAATTGAATTGATCGTCACATAATAATAAAGTAAATAAAAGGGACTTAAAAATAAAAGACAATTTAAACCGCAGGCAGGCAGGCACGCTGTCAAGATGATAGGCCAAAGTAACGGCAACAACAACAACCACAGAACATATTCATGTCTTTGACAAATTGACAATAATAAAAGATAAAATAAAAAAGACGATGAGGACGAGGACTGTGAAAAATGTAACCGTGTCCCTATATCATATTGGGTTTTGTGGTATCTTAAATATTTTTTTAAAATTTATTTTGGAGAAAATTCTCAATTTAAATTTCTATTAAGAGAAGAATGTGTTTTAAAGTCAGTTTTATATCGTTTGCATTATTTTATATAGAAACACGCAAGCATACACACACATACACATGTGTACTATTATTAGACTGACTGGATGCGCGCATCTTCTACTTTTAAAACATATTTTTTTGAAATGAAAAGAATGAAGAGAAAAAAAATAAGACGCGTGTCTTTGAATAAAAAACACAACCACAATAATAAAAAGAAAAATAAAAGAAAAAGAATAACTCGCGACATTTGTTTTATGACAACAAAAATATATAAAAAAAAACCAAATGTGAAAACTTAACTTCCACCTCTAAATATTATCTAAAGTATAACACCATAGAGAATTTCAATCCCTTTTATTGAATAATACACATCTGGGCGGAAGTTTATGGAAAAATTTTCTATCTATAAAAAAAAAATAAAAGAAAATAAAGAAGAAAAACACTACACATACACAAATAAAAAACAGAAAATTCTTCATACTGTCGGCTGGCTCTATTTTATTTTTTTTATGAAATAAGTGAATGCACTTTTCTTTTTCTTCTTGTTCTTATTCGTGTTTTTTTTTGTGCTTGCTTTACTTTCTTCACATCGTTTAGCATTTTATTTTTGTGTCAGTTTTTTTTTCTTGTTTTTGTTAAAGTTTTCATCTGTTTCAATACTGTACCCAGGGTATACAGACAGTCGGGACAAGAAACAAATAAAAGTGAGCGGGACAACGGTAGACATTATATATACACGACACCAAGAGTATTTCGCAATAAAAAAAATAAAAAACAACAACAAAAAGGTAAGAAAATATGAAATTTAATAAAAGTAATAAGAATTTAAAAAAAATTTCACAAGATTTCTCTCAACTCAGCAGAAAAATGCAAACAGATCACAAAATTCCGTATGGGTGTTTGAAGTAATAATAATTATATTTATTTACATTTGCGTCAATACATATGTGTGTGTGTGTGTGTGTTTGTGTTCTTTTAAGTTTTTGACTCTTTTTTGTATCTAATTGGGAGTTGCATTTACTTAACGTATATACACTGGATTTACATTAGACTCTTATGAAATAGTTTATATGTAAATAAGGCTTGATTATGAATTTGACGGTGACTCATTTTATATAAATTTTCACAATTTTATGGAAAATAATAAAAATTGTCTCATATGTTTAAGTGCAACGACACCGTAAAAGGATTTATTTTCTGTTTATCTGCAGTTGCTACCTTTTTTTTTTCTGGTCTCCAAAGTAATTCATATTATCTTTCTTAAGAAATTTTAATTTGTGAAAATTGTAAATGAAAGATTTTTCAATTATTTTTGAACAGAAATAACAACAAAATATTTTGTGTAACTTGACACAGAAAACAACATTTTGGCCAATAATTTCTACAAGAATTTTACATGAATAACTTAAAAAACAAAAAAGTAAATAAATATATGTAGAAAAAATATTTTATCCTTTTACTATTTTTACATTCATAATATTTAATTACACGTTCATTTAAATTTTCAAAAACATACAATCAAATGTTCTAAACACACATCAGGAATTTAAACTTAGAACCCAAACAAAATATTATATAATAGGGGTTCACCGTTTATACCCGGAGGGGTTTTTTTTGTTGTTTATATATTTCGTCTTATACCGAAATTCTTCCCGTACCACGAAAAGTTAGTCAATAATACAATACAAAATCAACATTGAAGAGTGATAATCTTATTCCAAATATTCCTGCCCTTTTTTAATAAAATATTAAATAAGGGTTCCGTTATTATTTTCACAGTATCCACATATTTTCTTATCGAAATGTTGAGACGACAGAACATTTAACAACAATTTCAAAATGAAGAATTTGAATGATTGGATTTCATATTCAAAAAGAAGAAGAATAGCTACTTCACATAAAGTTTCAAAACTAATAATTAAACCACAAATATAATAATTTGAATGAGGGGACTAATGTTCTCGCTGTCTTCAAAAGCAATTTTTCGAAACTTTTATACTTTATGTCACACCCTTTATACTTAAACCAACGTTTAAAAATTCATTGTGAACGCACTGTAATAAGAAGAATAGCATACACGAAGAAATTCAAGATAAATCAAAAGTATGCAGAGAAAAAAAGACAAACATAAAAACTTACATGTTGAACTACATAATTTATCGATCATTATTCATTTTTTTGTTTTCAAGAAGTTAAAGTGGATCAATTTTAAACCAATAAAAAGAAAAGAAGAAAAAAATATAAAATGGAAAAAGACAGACAAATTTACCAGACTTAAATTTGAATTTACATTAAAAAAGAACTTTTTCCCTTACATAATTATATAATAAAAAAAAAAGACTTGTAACGCGTATTTATTAAATAATAAGTTTATTTAATAAAAAAAATGCAAAGAATGAAAACTTATATGCAAATTTATCTCGTTTGATAAAAATAAATACACTTTTTTTTTGTTTCAAATAATTCAAGAAAATAAGAATAAATTTTATTTATAAAAAAAAGAAATAAGTAAGTTGCGGGTGATTCAAAAATTTAAATAAAAGAAGAGGAAGAAGAAAAAAACAAACAACTATAAAATGTTTAAAGAAGTTTAATTTTAAGATCAATGCAGTAGGGGAATGGAGGAAATTAAAATGAAACGATTTAAAAAGTGGGATTCTGATTATAAATACGCGGATTAATAAATTAAGGAATTTTAACTTTTTTTTCTTTTTTATATATAAATAAATAATACGTGTATGTGTGTGTTTAATTTCATCTACCGTAATCTCATTTCATCACCATTTTCTTATTTTTATTTCTTGTAATTTAATATTTGCATAATCTTAATGTTTATTTTTATACCTAGTTTTTTTTTGTCTTTCTCTAATGTGACATTTATCTTTTATAGTTCTGTTTTATTCAAGGTTTTCCTTCTATATTTTATTTCTACTTTTTGTGAAGTTGTTGATATTGATGAAGTCTTGCAATTACAGAAAAAAGACAACAAACTGTTATTTACCTAATTATTATTACATTATTATTAGTAGATAAGTAATGCCTCTATTTACTCCCTTGTATGATGCGCTCTTGTTGTCTTTCTCTCTTTCACACTTTATTAGGAAAAAGCGATGCGATAACCATCTACGTTTAAGTATATTGAATTATAACGAATTAAAAAAAATTGTCATAAGGAAGGAACGTAAAAAGAACAGACAATAAGAAAAATCCATAAATACTTAAGGAATTACTTTAAACGCAAAATATGAAAGCCGACTAAGAAAGTCATTGACGTTATCTATTATATCTCTCTTATACTTTATTTTTCATTTTTTTTTCGTTGTGTTTTTTAAAGGGAAAGAATATTTTTATAAAAAAAAAAAAAAACAAGAGACTAAAAGAAGATTAAAATAAGAATATGGAGGAATAGAAGGAAATGAAAACCAACCAAAAGTCGATGAACTTTACGCAAACAATAATAAAGTAAAATTGTATCAAGCATGTGTGTTGTTTCCAATACGATATGATTGTCTAGCTGGAATGTCATCATCATGATAAAAAAAAAAAATAATAAACACAACAAAAACAACAGCAAGTCCCATTATTCAACGCGTTTCGTATTATATTTTTTTCTAATAAACAAACTTTTATTCAAAACGTGATTTTCTTAACACAAATAAATTTTTTGTCAGACATCAGCACTAACACGAATTCCTGTCTATACAGCTCTAGAAATCAGTGATGCAATTTAACAGAAAAAAATAAAAATAAAGAATAAACGTGACGTCATAATATTAAAATATGGATCAACGAAAATTAAAAATGGACATAACAGAAAAATAACAACCGTTTCTAATAATAATAAAAAAAAATCTTAAAAGGAAAAAACAAGAAAGTTGAAGGAGAAAGAAAAAAAAAATTATGGAGTAAGTATAAAAAACCCGTAACCAAAAAGAAATAAATACAAAAATCTAATCTTTAAACCACGAACTGACGGATGTATAAAACTGATTGATGATAACGCAATACAATATTAACAAGAGTCAAGATCAAGTTAAAATAACAACTAAATAACAAAAACAACAAAAACAACAACAACATAATAAAACAAAAAAGAACTTTATTTATAATCAAGAAGCAAGAATCGAAATGAAACAAAAATCCAATACAATGCACTTCTGTTCCCTTTTTCTCAATAATTACAACTATAAATTATTAAATTGTTATAATTGTGTCATTACTACATATGAATTTATTTGATGAATTTATTTGTTTATTATCGACGAAGGACTGACTGACATTCTTGTTTTACAATTTTTGATCTATCACACATGGCCAACAAACAAATCACAAACACAACATTTATTATTTCTCATTCTCTTTATTTCATTTTTGGTTTATAATAATAAGTAAGTAATTAAGTATGGAATATTCAGAGAATTCGAGGAAATATCGAATGTTATTTGGGTGACGTCATCGTGCATTTTTTATAAATTTTTTGATTCAAGTGTTTTTACAATAAGTCATTTATGTTCAATTTAAGTTTTTTTGTTGTTTTTTTCTTTGAATTGATTTGTTTGAATTTCGTCTGATATGTTGTTGTTGGTGTGTTGCTTTTAAGAAAGAGAGCCTGGCAGCATACAAATCACGTCATGGACAAATTTAAAAATATTTTTCTTGGTTGTTTATTAGGAAAGGGACAAAAAAATCATTTTTTTTGTGAATTCCTTTTAAGATTTCAAAATATAAAAAGTTTATATTAGAATCTATCTACGCTAGAGTGAACACAAAACAAAAAAACAAAAAAAAACAGACTTTATAAACCAATTGGAACAACTGGAAAACTGTGTATAATTTCTGTGGAATTAATTTGTAACCCCCAAATAGGAATTACATAGAATATATTTTAATTACTTAGAATGTATTTTGCTTTATCTTCTTCTTCTTGTTTCACTTCTATTTTTTTTTGGAGTCAAATGTAAAAAACAGATACAAACTCATTTTTCTATTGTTGTTATTGTAATTTTGTTTTTTTCTTAGTTGACATTTTCGTTTTATTTTGACTAAACCCATTCTTTGCCTTAACTTTTTTTTGTTGATGTTAATAAAAAAAAGTCACGGTTTTTCTTTTGTTTTTATTTTAAAGTTTTATTGGCATTGTAATAAATTAAATTAAATTAAATTAAATTAAATTAAATTAAATAAGAATATAAACAACACGTGCATAACTCTCATCATGTTTGTATTTTGTTTATTTGTCTCCAACAACAATAAAAACAACAACAAACAAATAAAACAATTAAAAAGTAAAGCGAAAAATAATAAAAATGACAATACAAAGAACAAATAATTGCACTTCGTCAAATGTAAATAAATAATAAATTATTGTAATTAATTTAATATCGTTGTTGTTGTTATTATTAAGACAGAATTGCATCATCATCCAAACCTAAATGAATTCATATTTCATATTATTGTATATTTTTTCGTCGTCACTTTTGGTTACTTAATTTTTTACGATTCTCATTTTATGAAACGTTTTAAATGCAGACGAAAAAATAATGGGTGTGAGAATAATCTAATCGGTGTGTTTATTTTATTGTGATAACGATAAGATAAATAACAAAATATTTTTTAGTTTTAACTCAATTCTGTGAGAGGGACTATGGCGCCTTAAACCATTTTTTATATTCTAACAAATTGCCACAAAATAATAATAAAAAAGAAATGAAAAAATTATCGTCGCAGGCGGTCTCGGAGGGCACACTACACTTTTATATTATTTTTTCTTCATCCATCATAGAAAAAGTTTTTCTCAAACAAAAATTTGAATTTAATGTTAATGTCAGAAAAGTCATATACAGGGGAGAGGAGACCAAGAGAGGTGAAAGGTTGGTCTCTCTCTGCTCCACAAACAAAAATAATCATAATTTTTTTTTTCATGCAAAAATTATGTAAGAAAGTAAATCAAAGAAAAATGTTGTACTTAATTAAATGAGAAAGTCGGTTTTGCTGTTTTATATTGCAAAAAAAAAAGCAATCAATCAAATCATTAAAATTGATCAATAATTATAATTTATTGAAGTTTTTTGTTTATTCAATATTTTTTCATTCAGTTCAGGAAAAGAAAAAAAACGAAAGCAACAAAAAAATTGAGAATGTAAAAGTTTATAGTGATTTTTTTTTAATTAACTTTAAAGAGAAAAACCACACATGAAATTTATTGGAAAAAAACAATAAATTGATAAAGTGCGCGCACAAAAATAATTAAAAAAATTTGGGTTTTTTGTGTCCGTTCCAATAAAATAAGGTGCAGGTAAGGATTTGTATATATTTCACTTAACACAACAAAATTGAAATTAATTTGTGCAACTTACGCAAATTTGTGCAATCTTGAACGAGAAACTTTTAATTAAATCCAAGTAAAATATGCATTAAATATTTTACAAAAATTCAACCATTAATCCATTAATCATACAGAGCCAAAGGCTTGATAATATTAGTATTTGCATGGAAAAAACAAGAACAAAATAATCACAAAAATTTCTTCTCATACAATTTTTATTATGCACACACGATAAAATGTTCATGAGGAAATTTTCTTATCAAATTATTAGCAAAAAGTTATACAAAATGTTTGCACTTAGTACTTATACTGACATAATTTTGTTTTGGTTACTAAGACGACAAATGATTTATTGCTTACTCAACCAGTTAAAGTCAACATAAATACCATATTTATTTACTTACTAACTAAACTTAAATTATTTACTCACTGACTGACTTAATTTCAAAAATTTAATATTTTATTTGAACTTTAGTTGTTTTTTTTGTTTCTTCTTCTTTTCTTTTTAGTTTAAATTTAAATAAATAAAAAATTTATTCATTATCATTGATAAGAAACTTTAAGAGGTCACACTACCTCGCACTACCTATTCAATATTTGATTTTTGTTGGTTAAATTAATAAAATTCTTAGTTAATTTTGGATTCGACATTGACGCCAACAAATAATGTTTAAAGAGGATTCTCCAATATCCCTATTACTTACATTCACAACGGTAAGTATTACAATGAAAAGGTTCCCTTTACCATTCATACATGTCTCAAAAACAATAGAATATTTTTTATTTAGACATCAGATCATCAGATGATCAAGAATTGGGCCAATTATAATAAATCAGGTAGGTGAGTAAAGTACTTCAGAGGATTAGTTTATTGAAGAATGAAAACTGAAGAGTGACGACAGTCTCTCTAGGGAGAGTTAAATCTCATTTTAAATTTAAACGAAAAACTACAAATTAACTGAAAATGTTTAATAAAAAATGAGGAAGAAGAAAATAAATAAATTGTTAATTACAGGATTTTGTACATGTTGTGAAGTTTGTAGCAATCAAATGTTTTCGGTTTTTGTTTTTATTTTATTAAATCGCATGTGCAATCCCTGTGAATTCTGATGAAATCAGCAAGGACGTTGTACTTATCGTTAAGTAAGTATGTAGTACCTAAGATAATTTAAATAAGCTTTCTTTAATTTTTAATTGCATAAATAATGCGCACGAAAAAGCAAACATTTAAATTTCGTGAAGAAAAAGTCATTTGGTCTCATTCATATATTTTTGTAACAAAACTCAATAATAATCGTAATAATCATAATCAAGAAGACAACAACAATAACAAACAGCAACAAAATTAAAACACGTTAATAAAATTCAGAAGAAAGAAAGAAAGATAGAAAAAAAAAGTTGAATAAATTACCTACTTTGTTATTTGCAAAGTTAAATAATAAGAAAAAAAGTTAGGAGAAAAAGAAACAAACAGAAAAAAAAATTAAAAGTAAAAGTGATAATTAGGAGACCCAATAGATCGTTTGTACTTGTCGTGGTTTTTTTTCCTGTAACCAAACAAAAAAAAACACAAAACAAAATATGGTGATTCATCAAAGTTAAATAATTTTCTCTTTAAATGAAAAAAAAAACAGAAGAACAAAAAACAAAAGAAGTTTAATGGGAAAAAAGTAATTTTCGATTCATCATCCATTTATTTAGGCTCTTACGTTTCCGTTCTTTCTACATATTTTTGTTTACATTTCAACAGGGCAGTACAAACCGGTACACACCCTACACTACACAACTTTACACTTATTCTCATGTACTTACCTAACACTTACAAATGAATTTTTATACAAAAAAAAGGTAAAAAGGAAGAAAACAACATCAACAAAAAAAAAATGTATTTATTTTTGTCTCGAGTTATTTATATTTGGTTTTTTTCTTGTTTAGTTTTTTTTAATTTTATAAATTGTGAATAAATGGAACTCTCTCTTTCTTTCTGTTTTCCACTTTATGAAAGAACCCTTTATAACTTAGAAACTATTAAAGTATCTAACGTAGGTACAAGACTCGACTTAATTATTATGTGGATATTTTTATTGTTTTTATTCAACCTGTTTATTATTTAAATTCAGAACAGAAAAAAGCATGCTCGTTTTATTCTAACTAATTCCATTCATTTTACCTCCTCCAGTGAAACTCATTGACTCGATCAAAACGAACCGTTGTTCAAACATTGACATTTTTCCGTTTATTAGCAAATTAGCCTTTGATTGATCAATATTATTAGTTGACTACTATAAGGGAGCAACCGAATTTAATACACTCGACTAGCATACAAAAAAGGAAAAAAAAATTCGTTTAAACTGTAGACCATTTGAACGCAGCCTAGGTAGGAACAAGAGTTAAATATATATATTATTCAAATTTCATTGAAATTGAGCAGGAATTATGGTCATCCATGGTAAAATATGAACAAAATATAATTTATGCTTACAAAAAGTAGGTTTTAAGGTAGTTAAATTGATTGTATTTTCTTCTTATTATTATATATGTTTATAACTACAACAATAATACAATTACAAAAGCTAAGATTTATTTATTTCGATTTAAAAAAACTATTTATACGACGTAAGGTATGACATGTGAAAGGCGGAGGAGTTAGTTGACTTTTTATGCTTTTTTTTTCTTTTTACTAATTTTTTAATTCGCGTTTTTTTTCTTTCTTCAATTCAAAAATAAAATTAAAACGTATTATGGAAAAAAAATCCAAGAGAATCAGATAAATCGCATTGAAGTTAAGAATTTAAAAAGTTTTTCGATTATTTATTTAGTTATTGTGTTGGTTGATTCATTTCTGATTATTTATGAAATAATAATCAAATGTCGCGCATCTTTATTAAAAATCGCAAAAAAAGGACAAAAAAAAACGGCAAGAAAAATATTAGAATATTTTTTTTTCGCTCATATTGTTTTCTGCTGAATTAAATAAAAATAAGCAGAAATAAGAAAAAAAAACAATGGTCACGAATTTACGTGCTAAATCAGAAATTAATCATATTCAAGGTGCATGTGCGATTAAGGTAAGAACGTTTTTTTTAAATTTGCAAATAGTATTATTCAAGTTTCATTTAATTCTCACAATTAAAATCTTTAATATTCTACCTTCCTCTCTGTCTTTCTAAATTTTAGTTTAATAAAAAAAATAGAAGATGTTCACATTAAATCACCAGAACCACCACTTCCTCATCATGGCATAATGATTTCATTATTGCACAATGATTGCATAAACATTTATTTTAATAAATAAGTAGAAAATTTTTTTGTCAAAGTTCAAACTTGTAGGTATAATTAGTCACTACAAATTATACCAATGAAAATAATCCCCCCCCCCAACCCCCTTTAATGAATATTTGATATACTGGACAAACCTGCACAGCGCCTAATTACGAACCGTACCTTTTCCTCCCTTATAATCCTCAGGACATTTTTTACAATAAATTATGAATTTTTTATTAAAGTTGCGGTATTACGTCACAGTCACAGATGTTACTATTAATACTTACTTATAAATAACAATAATAACAATTGCATAAAAAATTACTACATTCATTATTATTGTTTAATTCTTGGTGCTAATAAGAAGAATAAGTTCTTTGACTAGTCATTTTATATTCATTTTTTAATTGTTGTTATTATTTTTAGTCGACACATGTGAATATTTTGAATAAGAACAAACTGCTGTTCTGCTGTTTTTTTTTTTCAAAATTAGCCAAAAAAAAAATTAGACAAAACTTACATTTTTATTGATCCAAACACGAGAAAAAATGCGTTAAAAACCGGCAAATAAAAATATAACATGTGCAATGTGGTGTGTGACGTTCGTTTTTTATAGAAATCTATGTGTTATGTGCGAATATGTTTCTGTGCTTTATCCAGTTTTAACACAGAAACAAAAAAACCGAAAGTGATGATTTTTTTTTCAATTTATTTTGAACAAACGAAAAATAAAATGTTGTTAAGAATCATCATAAATAATTTTGAAAAACAATTCAAGGAAAACAGAAAAGTCTGAGTATTTGTGTTTCATGAAAAAGAGGAACAAAAAAACCCAAAAATAAACATTTTTTTTAGTTTTTCCTTGATACAAATATTTCTTATTCTTCTTTATTTTCATGTTTTTCTTTTTACGGCATTTTCAGTCACTAATACACAAACAAACAAACAAACAAACACACAACCTACACTTTTCTGATTTTATTTTTTTCTTTTAGTTTTTTGTAGTTTCAGAAAATAATTTTTTTTATATTTATACATTGATTGCGGTCGTCTGGTCTGTTTGTGGGGACGAAAAAAAAAATGACAGCCGATTAGACTTTTTGTGTTTGTAAGCACCTGTCTCGTCCAAAATTATCTAGTTAATATCATTATCTCACCTGCAATAACCGTATCACTTAAATTATATTTTCTAGCGGATTTTGGAAAATCTTTTAATTTACGTCCACTTAATTTTAATTCTCCACTTAAATTAGCATCTTCTAAAATGCGTTCTAATGATTTTGTTAATTGATTTTGTAAATGTCCACCATTCATATTATTTGGTTTTAGTCCAACTACAGCCATATTATTTATAAATACTTATTTTTTTATACTTTTCATATTATTTGCACCACATACATTGTTTTTCTTTATCACAAAAAATAATGTTTTATTTATCTTTTAATTTCAAACTCCATCATCAATTTTGTGACACAAAAACAATAAAACTTTTATTACTTATATCTAAATAAGAAATTCGAAACCTTTTTCTCGTTATCATAAAGTATTTGACAACACTTTAGTTTATTTATTAAAATAATTTAGTAAAATTTTAGTTAAATTATTAAAAAATATTTTGTTTTTTATATAAACATTTTTAAAACAAACCATCAATCAGAGAAAATGAAAAAGAACTAATATTTTTTAACATTTTTGTTTTTGTTGTACAATTTTTACTAGTATTGCCAGAAACGTCTTCATTCCTTAACCAATGTTGCCATTTAAATTATTAACATGCATGAGGTACCAGAAACGCTACATTGAACTGTAAATGAAATAGATGTTAAGTTTGCAACACCGAAAATGAAATAGATGTTAAGTTGGCAATATAAAAAACTGACATAGAACTGAAAAAAAAATTGGGGGTTTTGCTAAATTAAATATATCACTAATATTTTTTTTACTCCATCTATTGATGAAAGGGCTAAACTGTAATTGAAAGAAATTGCTTTATGACGTTTTTAATACAAATTATTTGTAGCGTTTTTTTTGACAAATCGTTGTTTGGCGAAATAATATAAAAATAGAAATAGTGTTTTTATGTTCAAGAATTGGTGTGTAAACATTAAAAATAGTAATAACAATAACAGTAATAGTGGTTTTATTTAATAAAAGTGTTTATTTAAAAACAGTGAAACAAATATCTAACCTCACTTTTAGTTGTCAATATTTTTTTTAACAAAAAGTAATACTATGCAACCTGTTTTAAAAAGCTATTTTTAAACAAATATTGGCTCAAATAATCGAAAGTAAACAAAAGTTTATAGCGTTTGTTAGGTTTATTCATATAAACATTAATAAATTATAACAAATAATATTTTATATTAATTTAAATAATAAAAACGGAAAATATTCACTGTCGTCAGAAAAAAAAAGTAGTTTTGATCGGAAATACTATTTTTGTAGTAATAACTTTGTTCTAATCCCTATATTAATGAAGAAATTTTATGAAGAAATATTTATAAAATAAGAAAATGAATAATTGTTTTCTAAACAAAATATCAATCTCCAACACATCAAACAGTAAATTACTGGAGCGAAATTTAAACCTCCCATTTTTTTTTACATTTCTACATTATCCATTAATTATAAATTAGTAATTCAATTTAAGATCATCATCGGTGTGTATAAACGTTCATCACAACACATTATACACATCTTTTTTTCTATAATAATAAATACGTCATTTCTTAAAATAACGTCGAAAAATAAAAATGTAAAATTAATTTTCTTTCTGTTGTTGCTTTCTGTTTTGTGAATAATTTTTTTTGAATGAAAAAGAAAGACAACAAGCATAAAGTTTTGCCTTTATTTTTATTTAGGTTGCTTTAATTTTTCTTAATATTTATAAAATATTTTTTATTTAATTCTTTTTTCTGTTTGCATTTTTTTTTCTTTACCCATTAAAGATAAATTCTTCCAATATTATCTTGAAAGAATTTAGCGATAAGAAAAGTTGTAGGTGGAGAGTGATACAAATGATTCAAATTTACTTGTGATCAGTGAGAAAAAAAAAGTTTTAATTTCTTTCTTTTTACTTAAATAAAAAGAATAAAAATTATGTGAAAATTAGAATGAAAACATTTGTCATTTAATAAAAATTTGTGGAAAAAATTATTTGTAGTTGTATGTGCATGTGTGTGTGTGTGTGTGTGCTGAAAGGTAAGTCTAAAATAAATAATTTTTTTATCCTTCCTGATTGGAAAATTCTTTTTATTTTTTCATTTTTACGTTTTCTTTTTAAGATTTTTGAGTTTTTTATTTTTAAACGCAAAATTTTTTTTTCTTTATATAAAATTTTTTTGTTTATTTTTTAAATTTTTTCAACCTGGGGAAATTGTGAAAAATTAAATAAAATTAAAATAATTTGAATAAAATTACAATTAAAAAGGCAACAACAGCAAAGAATGCGTTGCCAAACGATAATTTTAGTAAATAAAAAAAAGAGATGAATAAGGTTCAACTTCAAACGCCGTTTATTATTTTTATTATTTTTGTTACAAAAAGGAAATAATCAAACAAAAACAATAAACAAATTAATTTGCCGAACTTCTTATGTTTTCTTTTTTTCCGCTTTTTTTCTCAGAATTAAAAATAAATTATAAGTAATTTAATAAAAAAGCAGAAGTAATTTTGTTTCACAATTTCTCTCATTTTTCTTTTATGAAAAAAAATAACAAAAAGAAAAAATTAAAGAGAAAATAAAATAAAAAGTGTTTGGTGGGCACCTTCAACCGCCTTTATCCGTGTGTCGTTTTTCTTTAATCGTAGTGTCGCCATTAATTATTTATTAGTGAAGTGAAAGAAAAAAAAGATAATTAAAAATTTATCTAAAGAACAACAAAAAAGTAATAATTTTGAGTGAATTACAATCACCAACCGTAGAGAAAATGTCATCAAGTGAAAATATAAGAAAAAGTCAATCACAAACATCATCATCTGTGACAACACCAACAGATCCAAATTTACCAATTGTTAAACCTTCTGGTATACCACAAATGTCATCTAGAATTGGTAGACCGTGTCAAGGACATTCAGCACCAAAAGCTGGCCCACCTCCAACTGAAACAAAAAGTGAGTAAACAAACAAAAAAAAATATCCAATTTTTTTTCACTGTTCTATTTATGTCTTTAATTTCTAATTCTAAAACTAAATGTTGTTAAGTTTCTGGTTGATAATGCACTTTACAAAATTCACCAAATAAAAAAAAAGCAAAAAGATTTTTGATAAAGTTGAACATTTTTTTTAAATTCACATTTTGGTTTTTTTTCCTAGTTTTTTGGTAAAGCAAAAATTAGAGAAAAAAAACGTGTTCTTTGACGTGCTTCTGGTTGATATTCTGCATGCTTCAATTTTTTTTAAACACTGTTGTTTTCTTCTTGTGACACGTAACTTAATGTTATCCTTTTTTCCCTACCCAACAATGTACCTTTATGTATTTGCCTCCATCATCGATCGCCTTTACCGTAAATCAAATTTAAATTTGAGGCGGCAAATTTATTATGATCAATCCGGGATAATCTCGGCAATGTTTATGCAATATTTATGCAATCAGTGAGAAATAATTTTCTCTATTGATTTGTCGAGTGACACAACCTAATATAAATAAATTTTGTCGGTTACGCTGTATGAATTCGAAGTTCAATGAATCAAAAATTGAATAATTCCGTAAATTCAAAATTTGTTACGTTGCTTCAAGTGGAGAGTTTTTCTAAAGTTCACTTCACTTTTTTTTTTTTAATTTTGTTCAAAAATTTTAATCCTGAATAATCTTTTGTAAATTTCCAGTACAAATAATTTTATTCACGAATTGATGCTGTAATCCTTTCAATATTCTCCAGTATTTGCTTAAAGATGTGTTTGGTAAATGGCATAAATCCTCAAGAGGAATTACAGTAATCCAAATTACGTATAGATCGTCAGTTGTATCTTCACTTTCTCAAGTCGAATGTGCATGATTCCATCTAAAAAACTTCTTGCTGAAAACGTTTTATTAATTGAAACGTGAAGATAGAAATTCCGATTATTTTTTTAGAATTTTACTGACCAAAAAAAATTCAAGTCTGTTTATCGAATTACTTCGGATTATCGAAAGTGTGAATTGTAGAAGTTCAATTGCAATTGTGAAAATTTGATTTTTGTAAAATAAATTTCTTTCAAATATTATTGAGATTAAAATTAAGTAGATAAACAATTTTGATCTTTTAACCTTCTCTCCTTCACCCTCCTCTCTTGTAAACATAATTAAAATTATAAAGTTTGAAATTTTGTCTTTTTCTCTCTCTCTGACTTTGGTTCATTTCACGTCAAATTTGTCTATTTATTTACTTGAAAAGAATTATTTACTGTATTATTTCAAATTTCATCCGTTTTTTTTTGTGTTACAAGAAAATTCTTGAATGAAAATTATTCATCTGTACAGAAAAAGCATTTCGTATAAAATTCTATCTAGTAGCTAATGCTAAGTTGTTAAGGTAAAACCAGGTTTTACAATAAGACAAAAATGTGATAGATTTAATCTCAATTAAAAAAATTGAACCGAAATTGGCTCCTCAGAAACAATCTGGAATTAGAAATTGTGAATGAACTTTTAAACAGATTAAGATGATTCAAATATTGTTTGATCTTAACCTTAAGCAAAGTCAAAAGCGAACATCCTTGATCCAATAAAATCATTTTAAAATTTTTAAAAATATACAAATTCATTTCTTCAAATTTAAATTTGCAAAATTGTGTGAATTCAACACAATATAAAAATAAGAAAAAAAAAATTCAATAAAGTCAAAATCACAAAAGAACCGTCGTTTATCATGTCGCAACATTTTTTTTTTGTTTATCGCAATAAACTTGAATTTATTTTAATTAGTAAATAAAGTAAAATGCTAAAATCAGCTAAAATAAAGAAGAGACATTTAAACGCATTTAAATATCAACGACTAAAAGATGGTAAATTATTAATTTCTTTTCTTGAACTTCAAAAAGTTTTCTATTGTTGTTGTCTTTTGATATTTTTGTTCATTATTTAACACAAATTTTTTAGAGAAAATTATTCAATGAATCAAAAGTATTAAGGCTGTGGGGTAACAGAAATGAAGGGGGAAACACAATGGACAATTATATTCTTATTCTCATTTCTAACAAATGAAAATATTTTTATCTTTCTTTTTAATTTTCAATTGATAGATGAACTAATTTATAGTTTTAATCATTTTATTTGTATTGTTGTTGTTTATCTTGCTCACATACAGTCTCAGACAAATGTAAAGTCTAACTCTTAATTATCTATAGCATGAGCTACAAAAACATACCAAAACAGTAACAAGTCATAAAATAATGAAGACATCTCTTTGTCTCAAAAAATTAACAAAAACAAAAAATATTAACCAAAAATAAAACAATACAAAAATTATTAAATAAACACAAATATTTTAAGCAAAAAAAATAATAATATTCATTCCTTTAAGTCACTTCTTTTTTTGTTTTTGTTTTTGGGGAAAACGCTAGAGACAACAATAAATATGATATCAGCAAAATGAAAAAAGTGAAAATTTATAATAAGACTAGAGTTAATGTTGCGTGAACCCTTTAAGTCTGTTCTAAACATTTATTTTCTCCTTTTTTGGTTCTTGTTGTGGTAACAACAATTTTTAAAATTGAAAAAAAATCTATCCGAACTAACTTACTAGTGACTGAGTCTATTACTGTAATTGCAAAGTACTGGCAGAATCTAGTTACTTGCTAGTACTTTTTCCAATAAGCATGAATATTTTTTTTACAGAAGAAATATTAGAATCACAGTATGATTAAATTTTCACTTCAATTCAACATGTGGCAAGAAGTTTAATTTTGGTTGCAATCGTCTTAAGATTTATAATCTGCAATAAGTACTTATTTTATTGATTTTAATTGATTTCGTATTATGACTCGTTTCTATTTCTCATTTAACAAAACATTTCTGTGTTTCGTTATAGTTATTAAACAATTGTAAATTTCTGTTCTTTTAGAATTAAATATTCTTTTGTTCTCAAGGATTTTGTATTTTTTTTTCTTTTTGTTCTTATTATTTTTTTTTATCAAAAACAATTTTCGACATGGACGCATTTTGTTTCAAATAAAAATTATATTTTATTTTTTATTTATTTATTTAATTTTTGCTATTTCTTCAAACATTATTTTGTCGATATAATTTGTTCTATTGAAGAAGAACAAAAATAAAAAAAATTAAAAGAAACAGCAACAACAACCAAATAAAACAAATTTTCTCTTCTTGCTCTGATGATGATAATTTTTTTTATATTACTTTGTTGACCTTTTGATCTCTTGACATTGATTATTATTTTCTTTCGTTTTAAAGTTTTATTTTTTCTCCTCCCTCCACACCGCTCAGGAAATTTGTATTAATAATTTCAATTTTTTTTGTTTCTTGTGATTTTTAAGTTTTATTTTTTTTATAAAAGAATGAAACAAAAAAAAAACAAATGAAAGAGAGAGAAGAAAAAATTAAGAATGATAAAAAGATGATTTATGATATGCTACTTCCGATATTAAGTACTAGTTTTTTTTTGCTTATTTAGTTAAAAATAAATATAAATTGGTTTGTTTTTAATACAAGACAACAACAACAATAACGACAGTAGAAACAGCAGCCACAAAAACAACAACAATAAAGAAAAACTGGAAATGGTGATTGAATTGAAATGGAAATTTTGATTTATTATTTTTATTTCTTCGTCTTCACTCTTTGTCTATTTTTTTTTCTTATCGAAATGAAAATTTTATTTATATCCTCTGACCTCTGTATAATTGATGCATCTTTCTACTTTGCTTTTATAAAACATCAAAGATAACATCAAGTCACGTAGTTGATGTCAGCCAATACTCTTAGTTAAGGTCTAGTGTGGAGAAATTTTTGTATAGTGTAACTTTTGTTTATAAACTTCCGGTGAAATTTTTATCAAATTTGTAGTTTTTTTCTCTGAAAAAGTTAATTTTAATTTTATATTCTGGAAATTGACATGAAGTATGTTAATAATCCTTTTTAGTGGATGATTATAGTCAATGAATGCACATTTGCATATAGGTTATTCCACCGTTACAAATAGTGGTTACCCATCGCCTGTTTAGTTTCCAAGGTTACGTCTAAATCAGACAGACAGACAGATGGACAGTGTTTCATGAATGAACCGGAATAAAATCAAAATTAAAATAAAATGAATACCCCTCGCTGCCCCACTTCACTCCATACAAAAAGATTTACAATAATTTCATCATAAATTACTGACAGAATATTTAAATAACACTTCTTCTTCGTATTTATTGTTAACATTTTGCTTTACTTTTATGTCCTTGAAAATTCTAAAGAAAATTTAAATGAATTTCATAAAATTTCAAATAAATATTAAAGCCCCGTAATGAAAAAATAATAAAAAAAACCCCATTCTCTTTCTATTATTTTTTATGTTTTAAATTTAAAAAAAAAACACCAATCCTTACTTCATTTTTTGATTTCTTGTTAAACTTTAAACTTCTGAATTTTCATTTGTTTTTTGGTTTTGAAGTTAAATATTGAATCTATAAACACGCATTACTTAACATTCAGTCATTTAGTTTAGAAGACTTTATTTTTTGTCTTTCTTTCTTTTGTGTAAGAAATAACAAATTAATCTCCATTTACATTTACTATTATTGTTGTTGTGTTTATTAACCCAAAAAATTGTCATAAATTTCTCATGAAATAATTACAAGTATTTCTTTTACAAGAACTTTTTATCAGGTTAAGGTCTGTCTATTCAACTCAACTTCTATATTCTTCAAACATTTACATTTTTCTTGTTCAATATTCTTAAAACGCAACGTCAGCAACGTCTTTGAGTAAAAAAAATATTCCGAATAAAATTGAATTGAAACAAAAAACAAAAAAAGTCCAATGTCGCGAAAAAAAAATTGCATGACTGAACATTCCTCCAAATAATCGATCTCAAAGACTACTTTTTTTTTATTCACTATTCATTCTTTATTCTTTAAATCTTTTAAAACCAAAGAATAAATCAATAAACAAAACGTATATGGGCAAGTTTCACGAACTAAAAAGAAGAGTGTAAGAGGGAACTGGATTTGAGAAGAATTTCAAAAAGCAAACAACGAATGACTTAGGCCAATAAGTTTTAGTTCTTAAAAACGGAATTTTCAAATTAGAAAGACAAAATTGTCTTTTGTACTTACTACTTACATAAATAATTTAAATTTAATTTAAATTTAAATTTTCATAAGAAAAATAAATAAATGCAAATCTCATCCCATTATTGTTGCTGTTGTTGCTTTTAATAATATTTTATTTTTTTTTTTTCTCTAAGTACCAACTTTTGTTGTTGTTGTATTCAAAAAATTTCTCAAAAAACAATAAAAAGAAAAGAAGGCAGCGAGTAGGAAAAAATGTAAATGCTGAAAAAAAAATCAGTTTCGGTGTCCGACCATCACGAATTGCAATTATTATTAATTAATGTGTCAGCAGATTATGATGACTGTTAATGTTATGATGATGACTGTAGATGATGATGATTATATGTGTAATTTAATGTTTATTTAACATAATACGTGATTAGACCTTGTATTAAATAAAATATATTATAACTGGAATTTTTTTGGTTGTGTCAAATTGTATATCTATATTTGATGTGTTTCTTCTTCTCTGAATAGTCTAATGCAATGCGAAACATGTTAAAAAAATTTACGTCAATTTATTAAGTAATCGACTTTTTTATAAAAAAAATATCCATGTTATGGCACAATACTTCACACAATCTTTATGAAACAAAAACAAATCCAGAGAGAAAAAAGTTCCCGTGAAATTAAATTTATAAATATGAATTTATTTAAGTAATGCTGTATTTTTGCCGTAATTTATTAAAGGTTAGTTTTGTCTAGAGGCAAAAAATAATTTCTGTTTTCTTCTGATTTTTTGAGATGGGTGAAAAAAAATAGACAGTTTCAGTTGTGATAATAGAAAAGTGATTGAATAACTTTACAGAGCACACCAGACAGTATTTGATAATTCCTTTAGTAATGCATTATTTGTCTATAAAGATTTCAAACTGAAAGGTGAACTTAAATTAGTTATTCTCCCGTTCTCTTATGAAGATGATGAAAAATAAACAAAAAATTGTCAATATTCTCTTTTGAGTTCAGTCCAGAGTTCAAGTAAAAATAAGAAAAATTATTTAATTTCCGCTTACAATTCAGAAAAAAATGTCGTCTTTCACTTTTAATGTTTTTTTTTTCATTTATTTTGTTGATGTTGTTGTTTTTGTTATACTTACATAATTCTTACAGTTTCTTTAAAATTATTTCATCGTGTACTTTATTCAAAAAAGTCAAAACAAAAATAAAAACTTAAACCAAAAATAAAGTCATTAAAAAATAAACGGAGAAACAAAACACAAATAATGAATCAGAAAACAAATAAATGTGAAAGAAAAAAATGCATGTTAAAAGTGAATTAAAATTTACCCACTTTTTACAAAAAAGATACACTTACTCTGAGGCTTTTGTATCATTTCCGATACCAAACCAAAATCCAATCAGAGTCACAGTGTCACCTTTTTTAAATTTTATTTGATGCTACTTAGTTCTTAGCGGTAGCTTTTTTTTTCTTTACGAAACAGGAACAACAAACACAGAAAAAATATTTGATTTATTTTCATAATTAATAATGATGAATTGATTACTAAAAAATTGAATTAATTTAATGCGCAACAAAAAACAAACGTAAAAGTAAAAAATAATAAAAGACAAAAATCAAACAAATCAAAGCACCACCACTGGTCCTAAATGTCACCAACTAGTAGAAATCCTGTTTATGTTTAAGTATGTATTTAAATTAAGGTACTTAATCTTTTGAAATTGTCTTCATCCCCCACGTCCCCAATCAATTGTTTCCTATTTTATTTAAGATGATTTTGTTTTCCTCGTCTATATATTTTGTGCGGTGCGCAATTTAATATTGTCTCGTAATGCCATAAGATTTATCATTGTTTAAGTCGATCTTATGATGTCATCATCATTTTTTTTATTCTCTTTGATCTAACTCTATAGTACAATTGTAAGTCCCGACTATAACCTCTTTCTCTTTCATAAAATAATTTTCTCCTACTCGTTTATTACTTTTGCCCCGTTCTCTCATTCTGACCCAGTCGAACAATGCAGTTTTATACCATCGTCATCATCATTATCATGATTAAATAACAACAACAATTTTCTCCACACAATATCAACTAAAGAATTAAAAAACGCATACAGTCTCGGTAGGGTATTCATTTTCAAAAAAAAACCTAACACAATTCAACACACAAACTCAACTAAAAAACAGTTATTACATGAGAAGAACATTTGTTTTTTTTTTCTTCAGTTCCACTTATTTTTATTTAATTCGCGTTTTTTATATACTCGTATTTGAACGCAAACCGCTCACACCGATCCCCGACTGTTGTTGTTGTGTTAAAACTTAAACCAAGAGAACTTGAAAAAAAAAATAAACATTTTAAAGTCAGTTTTATTTGAGATAGCAACGTGTGAACAAGTCAACAGTAAATATTTTTCTTTTTTTTATGTTTTTCCAAGACTTAAGTCGATATTTTTAAAATAAAAAAAAAATTTATTGAATTGTTTTTTTTGTCGTTTAAAAAAAATACAACAACAAGAAAAAAGTGTGTTTATTTTTGATTAAAAAAATTAAACAAAAAATTATAAACGCGAATTTTAAAGGAAATTGTGATAATAGTTTTTTTTCCTGACTAAAAAAGTCTTAAGAAAAAATTAAAAAAGAAAAAAAAAAAAGTTAAACGAACCGAAACACAAGGATATCCCCAGAGTAAAGAAAGGCGAGGGAAAAAAATTACGAAATTAAGAAATTAAGAACAAAAATAAAGGTAGGAAGTGACATCATTTTTCTTTTTATTTTTATATAAAATAAAATAAGAGAGATGTTGTTGTGTCTTGTCTTAGTTTGTATCACCTTTTTCATTTATTATTGTTGCTAGTTTTAGTTGTTGTTTTCGTTTATTTTGTGTTTTTTTTAGATTCTTATTCTGATTTATTAACTTTTTTTCTATTTTCGTCAACTTTTAAACTTTGTTCAATAAAGAAAAACCATTTATGTATATTTTTAATCCCCTCTTCCCCACTACGTCATTTCGTTTCATTTCATTTTTTTTTTGTTTTTGTTATTTTTGTTTTAATAAAAGAAAAAAAAAATTCTCTTTACGTTTAATTAATTTAGGTTACTTTACCTGATTTAGTATGTTGTTCTCTTGATTTTTTTATTGTTGTTGTTGCTGTAGGCCGATTATTTATTTCTGTTTTATGCATTTTGTCATTGATTCTTGAATTTTTTTCTTTTGTTTTTTTTTTTGGTTTTCTTCTTTCGATTCTCAATTTAAATTAATTACATTCTTTAGAGAATTCTTTATTCTTTACTTAGATTTTATTTTTATTAAAGTGACTTAATTGCGTTAGTTGTTGTCATTATTTAGTTTAGATTTTATATTTATTGAATTAGTTTTGTTCAATTGTATTATTACTTTGTTGTTGTAATTTTTTTATGCTAATTAGATGTGTCTGTGTGTGTAAAGGTGTTATAAGTACATAACTTAAGTCTACTTACTATTAAAAAATTATTTATAAAAATAAGATTAATCAAAAGAAATAAATTAAAATTGACATAATTAGGACAGCAAAACTTTGCTACACTATCGGAGGGGGGTTATGGCACGAACTTATTATGTTTTCTGCACGATTCATAATTTTAATTCAATTTCTTTCACAGTTCTGTATTTTTTTTCTTTCTGTACATTATTGTTGTTATTGTATTATGATTTTATGATTCTCTTTTATTTATTTCTTCTTGAACTTTACAAGAGAATTTTTTACTCAATTTTTAGTTATCTTATCTGACTTTTTGTTGTTTTTCGGCGACACCAGGAGAGTTTTTTTTCTTCTCTCTAATCAAAAAAAAGAAGAAAAATTCCACAAAACACATTTTAATAAATAAACTAGAAACAAAAAATTTATAAATAATTCTGGTAAATTAAACAAAAACAAATAAAAAAAATAGAATAAAGTTGTGATTTTTTTTTTCTTTTGTTTTGTTTTGGTTTTGTTGGCAAAATTTTTTTTCCTTCTGATAAAAAAACTTATCATAGAAAATGGTTTTTATGTTGTTGCTGTTTTAGTATTTATTAAACTCTGATTATTATAATTTATTAACATTAACTTGCACACACACACACCCACACAACACACCACAATAACATAATCGCAAATTATGTATAAGGGGGGACTTTACTTAAATAAATATCGAGAATACAAAAAAAAGTAGATGATAATTTACTTAATACTTACTTTACTTACTTACTTTTAGTTGACAAAAAAAACAGACACACACACACATTTTTAAACGTGATAACAAAATTTTTGTAACAAACAATTATTTATTTATGCTTTTTTTTTCTTGAAGAAAAAGTGAAAGCCGCAAATGAATATTTTGTTTTTTCATTTTTGTTACAAAAAAACAATTTCACTGATATTATCGATGTTTTTATTCTACAATTCTGGTTAAATGAAAACTGTCTTTCCTCTTCTTTGTTTTACTTGGTTTGACTTTGCGAAGCGTTGATTTCTTGAATAAAGGCTTTTTTACCTCTATAAAAGGAGAAGAAGGCGAAAAATCTGAATTCAATTACAAATTCAATTGACAGATTTTCAATTTTTGAACCGGGGAAAATAAGAATATGTTAAAGAATAATAAACTTTATATTAGGTGATTCAATTCCTCCTGAGTTTTTGTTGTTGTTTGGATTTGATTTGACTTTTTATTTCATCAGGGGTTAAATCTACAGAGATCGACCTATGAGACTGTGACTAAATTCTTTATTTAATAAAAAACAAACTGGATTCAATGAAGTTTTATTTTCTGAAAAAAAAAAATTTTATCAGTATACAAAAAAATTAACAACTTAAAAAAATTTAAGAAGTTCCAATCGTCTCCTTTGTTTTGTTTTAAGATAATCGAATGCGAATAGTCAAAAGTAAATAACTAGAAAGTAAATTCGAATTAAAGAAGTTTGCATATTGTCTATACTCAAATACCCGTCTACATTCTACACTACACGATATAAATTTGTAGTTTATAGAATTAAAAAATGAGTGGCTTGACCTAAATAATAAATAATAATCATTTTCTAGTGGGAAACCACTGTCGATGTAATTTTTTTAATAAATAGAAGAAGAAGAATAAAAAAGCGCTCGCCTAAAAAATAAAAATTTTTCTTTTCAACCAAAAAATAAGAAAAGTAAAAAAGTCAACAAAAAAAAAGCATGTCAAAAGTTCTAAGTTTCCAAAGACAATTCAATTGAAATAAAATTGATAAATTAAAATTAAACCGGTATCTACATCTTAATCTTACGTGTTGCTTACAATAAATAATAAATACATAAAAAAAGGTGACATAAATCACGTAAATTTTTCACTTAATTATTTACAATTTTTTAAATAAAAAAAAAATTAAACAAGTTTGAATTAATTAATTATTATTATTGCTGGATATGACACTTTTCGTTTATCAATTTTATGTTTATTTTTAATTACTCTTTTTTCTCTCCCTGACATAATGATTCTCATATGTTCTTTCTCTTTTGGTTTTTGCTTTTTAAATTTAAAAATTAAAAAAAATTTAGCCTTAAATTTTTGTTGCTTTTTGAACAAAAAATAAAATAAATTGAAATGAAAACAATGCGATTTTGTGTCGATTATGTTCTCGTACATTGTTTCCATTTTTTTTCTTCCAACATTAAAAGTTTATTTTTAATTTGTATTTTGTGTTTAGTGTTTTTTTTTTCTTGACCAACAAGTTTTCCTTTTTCTTTTTAGTCTTTCTCTTTTTCACTCTAAGTTTTCTAAATTTTTTCTTTTTTATTTATATTCGGTCTCTCTTTTCCTCAATTTATTTATGACAGACATTTTTTTAAGTATAATTTACCTACCAAAGTATTGTTACCCATTATTACTTTTTTAATTGTCATACAAAGTGTCGTTCTGTCGTTCTTCACGAGAAAGAAAGTAAAATTCACAAATCATAAAAAAAAAATAATAAACAAAACAAATTAAAAAAAATATTGAATCAAAGCAAGAAAAAAAACAAACTGTAACATTAATCTTTTTGTTTAATAAATAAATAAAAAATAAAGCAAGAAAAAAAATACAGCAAATAAATAAAACAAAAAACAAACAAAAGGTTACACAAAATATTAGACGCTTTATGGTTCACTGTCGTCAAATTAAAAACAAAAATTAAAAATGCGAAAAGCATAAATAATAAATAAAAATAAAATCACAGAGTCGTCTTTCTCTGCATTGTTTTGGTTTTGTTTTTATTTTTGTTTTAAATTTAATTAACACTTTTTGTTGTTGGTGGTGTTATTTATGATGTTGTTGTTGTCATTGACTTTCACATTGTTATAAAATTAATTTAATTTATTCTAAAAATACTAGTTACAACAATAATGTAAAAATTGAAGTTAATTTTAATTTTCATTATATTTCTGACACTTTTATTTTATGTAAGAGAATTGTGACCATTAAAATTCTTCAAAAGTTTGAAAAAAAAAAAGTTAAAGAACAAAATATCGGTGAAGAGCTGCTGTCATTTACAAAATTAAAATTCAAATTTTCGTTGCATTTTTTTTTACCTACGGTAAACGTTTTAGTTTTAATTTTCTCCTTCAAACGCACATTGCAGAAGTACTACAGAGTACTTCAAATAGTAATTACAAAATGTAATTTCTTGGTGAAATGAACAAAATATTTTCACATAATTTTATAAGTCAACCTTCTCCGACGAAATGATCAAAGCTTCATAAAACAGGGACATTGAGCACAATTTTCTTCTTCTGTTTCTCTGGTATACATAATTTGCAGTAATCTTTTCCTTTCTTCAAAAAAAAAAAGAAGAATTAAAATATTTAATTGTAGTAATTGTTGCGCACGTATAAATTTGATGATTAAATAAAATGAAGGAAAACCATTAAATGTATCCTGCATTTATTACACGCAATAAAATATTTCTTCTGTCTTCTATTTTGTTTTGTTTCTTTTTTTTTATTGACAATTTCCTCAAGTTCATCTTCAAAAAAAAAAAAAACAAACTAACAAATAATCCACAGGAGGTCAGTTCTTTATGTTATATAGACGTGTGCTGTTTTATTATTTTTATTGCTCTTCTATAACAACAATAACAATCATAGCAACAACAACAACAACAATATTAATAATAACACCAACACAAATATAAATATTCTTAAAGTGTCGTTTAACAAAATAACGAAAAAAATAAACTAAAAACGACACTAAACAAGAACCACAACAAAATTGCTACGCGTTTCCCAAAAACAGAAACAAGTAATGCTTATTCGATTTTGACATTATTTCTAATTTAATTTAATTTATTAAATTATTATTGTTTTTTTCCTTCGTCTTCTCTATTAGTTTCTAATTAAGTTTTCTTATCGCATTTGTTTTTTTTTTCTTTTTTGCATTTTTATTCAAGACGAACGAAATAAATACACAAAAAAACACACGATAAAATGAAAATGTTGTACGAACGGATATTCAACAGTTCAAGGCTTTTGTTATTTTGTATTTTTTTAAATACAAAAAAAGCTTAAATACTTACTTAAAAATATCTCTCTTAAATTTATTTATAAGTATAATAGTTAATGATCTTCTTTTTTTTATCTTTTCATTTCTGTTTCTTTTTACTTCAAATGTTTCTTCTTTTTTTTTTTTACTTCAATCAAAAATCCTTCTATGACTTACAGTCTAAAGATAATCAAATAATTAAATAAATGAATATTTTATACAAAATAAACAGCTGGGTCATTCTCATTAAATAATAAATAATATAAGATAATAGAGATCTCTTCTTTAATAAAAGACGAAGGCAAGAACTAACAACTACAACTACAAAGAAACACTTGAATTTATGGATATTTTTGTTATAGTTTTATGCAAATAAGTTGATTATGTATTTGCTTTTTTTTCTCTAGAAGACAAACAAAAAATGTGCTAGGTTGATTTTTTTGAATTCTTCTTCTTATTTTCTGCTTAATTATTTTTTTCTGTTTTCAAGTTTTGTAGGTGTTTAGACTTATTATTGACCGAATTATGGAATTTTATTATTATTTTTTGTATTTTTAATTTTTCTTTAAAAAAAGAATTAAATTATGTTCTTGTGTGTCATTATTCCATATTAAAAATAAAAAATTGTTATCAAAGTATAAGACAGAGATAAAGAAAGTGGCATTGTTCTTTAAGAAGGTTAGGTTAATATAAATGAAAGATTAAACATATTTACCGTGTGTACAAATAAACTAGCAAACATACGGTTTAACGAATAAGCAAATTTATTATTTATTTAACATTTTCTCCATTGAAACGTTTTTATTTTGTAATTAAGGGAAAATAATTTTGTTTGCTGGACATAAAATAAATGCCTACACTTTTTTTTGAGGAGGCTAAAGATAAAAGTGGATTAGAGAATAATTGCAATTATGAATTATGTTAGCAATCTGTATGACAAGAGTTTCTTAACTACATTTTTAATTAAAATCTGTAAATAACTCATAATCGAATGATTCACAATTTTTATCTTTCCATATTTTTTGTTGTTTTCGTATTTCTTTTTTTTTCAATTAAATTTAATTTTATTATCTTTTTTAACTCTTAAATCATATTGTTTTTTTTTTTAATTTTGTGCGTAATCCAACGCACAATATTCTATGTATGGAATTGAACAGATTTTTTATCAATAATTTATTGTGATTTTAACTTCATAATTTTAAAAATTATTAAAGTTTTATTTGTATTTTTGTAAACCAAAAAAAAAAAATTGGAAATCAAGAAAAACAAAATCCGAAACAAAAAAGCAACAAAATAAACTAAAAATTTATTCAAGAATGAAAATTCGGGAAAAATTCAATGACAGAAAAAGCGTTTGCAAGTGGAAACTTTACAATCATTGCACGAATTATGCAATTTTATTGAAGAGCAAAAAAAAATATTAAAAGAGAAAAAAAAATTAAGTTCCACATTCACGTACTTATTGTACTTATTTGTTATTCATTTGGACTAACTATTATGTAATTATAGCATCAATGACGGTCAGAGTCAGTATGTGAAGTATACGTATTTTTCAACTGATGATATTGGTGTATAATTGTATGTGTGTCTGAGCGAATGGAATACATTTTTCTGAATATCATCCTCTTGAAATTCTTTATTGTTGTTATTTTCTGAATTTAGATTTTTAATTTTGACCTAGATAAAACCCTGACCCTGGAAGTGTGTTTCCCCTCCAAAAATTATGCAAATAAATACTTTAAATTTATTTATTTGTTTATTTTTTTTTGTTACTCCTGTTTTTGTTTCTGTAATTTATTGAACAAAAAATTACAAAATTTCTCGCGAAAAAATTTGTGCAAAACCAAAAAAAAAGAAGAAAAATCACATAACAGAAATATTACAAAAAATGTCATAGTCAAGGTGAGAGGAGTTTTATAGTTTTTGTTTCTTTTTTTTTTTTAATACAATCAAAACAATAATTAAGTTTTTGTTCTTCGTAACTAAGTTTTTGTTTAGTTAATGATGATGATGATGATGATGATATTTTCCTTTTCACATATTTCATCAATGAGGAACAATTTTGTTTCTATGCATTATGAATGCGACAGTGTGTGTATCTCTTTCCTTCTCTCTCTCTCTACATATGCACGAGTGTGTGTGCTCGTGTGTGTGTCATCTTTTTCTTGACATCCTGAAGGTCAAATCCAGTTTTAAATATATATGATTATTTATTAATAAAAAATTCTCTGACATTAAAATACAACAACAAACTAGCAACAACAAATCTTTTTAAAAAAAACTAAAATCATTTTTGATCAAAATTCAAAATATTATTCCAAAATTATATGGATTATTGTCTCATCATCAAAGAAATAATGACGTCACAAACTTAACACATATTCAATAATAACAATAATATAAAAGAAGATGGGTGTCAAAATACAACCTACACTTCTTTATACTTCTTATATACGATCGCGTATTTAATTTTTTTTTCGTCTTCTATCATTTGTTGTTGTCATTATTTAATTTAGTTGTTGTTGTCGGTCTCTCTTTTTCTTTAAGTTTTGTGATTCGAGTGGTGAGTTTTTGCGTATTGTTTTAAAAGTGTCTAAACGCTTTATTCTCACCAAAAACTCTTATGTTTTGGTCTATCCCCTTATACTCTTATTCGTTCTTATTAAGTAAGTAAGTACTTCCTAAGTATGACTTAAGTATATGTATTATATGAAATTTTATTTTTCTTCTTCTTTTTAAACACAAAATCTTTAATATACAATTTTTAATGAGTTAAACACACATGTAAGAAAGAGTTTTAATTTTTTTTTGATCTTTTAAATTATCGTTGTTGTTGTGGGGTTTTTTTCGTCTTGACTTTTAATTTTTATTTGTTGATAGACTTGACTTGATTCGTGCACTTGGCTTTTATGGATTACGTTTTCTTTTCTGTTTCTTTTTATTATTATTTGTTTATTATTGTGTATACATAAGAGTAAATAATAATGATGTCATCCATAAATGTAAAATGATCATTTATGAAGAGAGAAAAAGAAATCAAAAACAAAATTTGGTATTTGGTACTTCAAAATTTTATGGTGTACGTACTACGTATGTTAATAATATGTACAAGAATAAGGTGTTTGTTGTTCGTTTATAACTTTAAGTTTGTTCCCGAATAATCAGTCGTCATTCAATATTATTAATTTGTTTTCTCGATTAACCGATTTGTTTTTTTTTTTAATATAAAAGCGATGGCGGCGGCGTTACATTGTGATTTATGATCCATTTTTGAAGGGCAATCGTATTAAATATTAAGGTTGCAGTTTTTTTTTCTTTTATAAAATTTTTTTTTCTTGATCCGCGTCAGAGATCATATCTCTAATAAGAGAGTACACACTAAAGGCAATTAATTAAGTATGTATGTAAGTTTAAATATAGAAAAAGTAATTATACTTAAACTCGTATTAATCCCATCAAATTCCTATTCAACATTTGACCTCATTAAAATTCTTATAATTTCTTATGACAACTGTCATTTTTGTTGTCATCGAAATGTCTATTTGTATAGATGACTGTAAATATAAACAAAAATTTTGACAATTATTTTTAATTAATTATTTACATTAGGACACCCAAAAATTATTCAAAAGAAAGTGTTATTAAAGTTGCTGTTGTTGTTTTTTGTATTAATTTACTTACTTAAGCTGGGACTGACTTAAAAATGAAATTGAAATAATAAAAAAAACTAATAATTGTTTTCTTCTTTTATTTTTGAGTAATGATTATATTCAATTTTATATCACTTCTTAGTGTCACCTTAATACGCCACTTGCGTTCACATAATCTTTTAGCGGCGTTGAAGGTAAAGGGAGGATTAAATGTGATGTGGAGTAGAAATTTAAAAAATATATTAAATCAAATTGTTTATTATTTTTTCACTTGACGACAATTCAAAAATTGGCTGCGTCACATTAACTGATTTGCTTCCAGATGTATATGTTGTTCTGGAGACCACACACAATTATCCTAATATTGTTTTGTTTTGGGTTTAGACTTTTGAAGATCGATCGAACTCTATAAATTTCATTATTTTCATTTACAATCGATTTGTATCCCATTAATGTGTGTAGTCATCGGTTTTCTTTTGAAAATTTATTTCTATTTTTAAAAATTAACAACAACAAAAGAAAAGAATTTACTTCAAAATAAATAAGTTAATGAAAAAGAAATAAAAAAACGACGTTTCTATTTTATTGATTTTTTAAACTGATGAAAATTTATAGTTGAATTTTACCGCATTTAGCTTTATGTACAGAGAAAAACAAGACACGCACAAGTATTTCTTCTCTTTTTCTTTTCTTTAAAATTGAATTCAAGTGTCAGCCCCATTAAATCAATTGACCTTTTTTTTATTCATATTCTTTCATAGTTATCGTCGTCCGCAAATATATTTTTACAAATAAATAAATAAGAAAATAATTAATTAAATTTAATAAATAAATAATTGATGATGATTTACCTCACTCACTCTAAACTTATGTGACTGAATTTTGAATGTGGGCGTTTCTTATTTTGTTTTATTCCGAATAAATTCCAATTTTTTTTGGTTTCTTTTAAAAACATGAATAACGAAAAAAAATTGATCAGTTATTATACCAGGTCAAATCATCAAATATATATATTTATTCTCATCCTACGTACAATTCTAATGTAGAATTCTAACCAAATTGCATGTCATAAAATGTCGCCCAAAAATTCTCTTACCAGAAAACCTACACCCAATCATCAGTAATATACATTTATGGAATAAACGATCACACTAACTGTATTGAGTTATTAAAAGAAGAAGAAGAAGAAAAGACTTTTTTTTTTTTTATTAAAAAAGAATAAATTCTTTTTTTGTCATTTTATTTATACTTTCTGTGTCAAGTTCTGTACGATCGCCAATCAATCGCCCATTATATTTATTTTTTTGTTTGTTTCTTGTTGTTTTTCATTAAGCGAAAAAAAGTAAAAATAATTCTGCCCACAACTGACAAAAAAAAAACAACAAGAACCAAAGATTGATAAATAATGAGAAATAAAGAAAGAAACAAGTAAAAGATTATTATCTTTATTGTTTGTTGTTCTCCAGGTGCAATTTCTTACTCGAAGATCACACTTTTAACTATATTGTTGTTTTTCTTCTTCTTCCTCCTCCTCTTCTTGTTTTGAATTTTACAAAAAATAATTTTATCTTCTATTTATTTAAGAGGAAGTTGACGATTTGTCATTATTTTTTTTATTATGAAATAACAAAAGAGAAACAAAACACAATAATCAAACTAAGACCTTGACCATGATCATGGTTTTGTCCCGAACTAAACACAAAACAAGACGCGGTAAAAAAAAAAATATAATATACAAATATTGATAACGTCATAGATTTGTGTTAACAAAACACACACGGTTGACATGCTTTTTGTTATATAAAGTTAAATCTTATTTGTTCTTTTGTTGTTGTTTTTACTAAATCGTATTTTCACAGAAAATGAACGAATGCGATATTTTTTTTAGTAAAAAAACAATCCAAAATGTATATGTGGAAAATTTTGTAAAAACGTCATTTCCTAAAAGCGGTCAAAAGAAGGTGGCTTTTTGTTTTTATTTATTTAAACACACATTAAAATTTTTTTAAGAATTTGAACACAACGTTTTTTATTCTGTTTTTGTTTTTGGCTTTGTTTTAACCATAAATTTTCGAAAATTAATGGTTTTCCTATTTTACTTAAATTTTCCATTCAATATATCTTCTTCTTCTTTTTTTGTGTTTTGGTTAAATAAAGACCCCGAAATTTTTTTTTGTTGTGTTCCTTTTTTGTTTTTGTTTTTTTTTTTAAGTTTTCCAACACCGCATGTTAAACTCTGTAATTGTAGAGTAAAAAGACACAAAACGTGACATTTAAATGTCATTTTTTATGTGTGATGCATTATTATTATTTATCGTCGGAGAATATTTATAAAAATTACGTAAAAGATTTAATTATAGTTAATTAGTTATTGTTGTTCGATGTTGATGCTATATAAATACAAACGACGTACAGAGTAATAGAAAAACCACGCATGCAATCTTTTGAATCAACAAATCTATAAAATGACAATCCTAATGAAAACTAATCAAATTAAAAAATTTAAAAAAATTAATGAAAAGAAAATTAGAAAAAAAAACTCTAAAAGAGTGGAAGTTGTTGTTGTTGTGATGAAATTTAAATTTTGCAATAATTTTCTATTGAATTTTTTTTTTGCCGTTGATGTTGTTGTTGCTTATTTTTTAAATCGTCAACAAATAAAAAGTACAGAAAATTATTGTGTTTTTTTTTTCAAATTAAATTTACCTTAACCGGTGTAACTAAATATATTTTCACACACACATATATATATTTGTTTAGTAACAATACAACAACAAGTAAGTAGATATAATTACCATATCGTAATTTTAAACTATAAAAACGCGAAGGTCAAAAGCAATTCGATAAAGTTATTATTTTTTTTTTACATTTTTATTACAATTTTTTATTTGTCTTCTTTTTTTCCGACTTAACTCATTTCTTCCCTCTACCCACCCCCTCTATTTTATGGGGATTATTTTTTGTTGTTGTTTGGATGAACTTTGAACGTAATTTATATAAGTTTGTATGGATTAGACAGGGTGGGGAAGAAGAGGAGGATTAAGAAATATTAAAGAGGATTTAAGAAAGAATTGTTAACTTTATTTTACTTAGAGGACTTGACTTTTATGAACGGTTAGAGACGGTTAATATGAAGTAAAATGTAGGTAATCTATTCAAAGTTAAAAAGAAACTGCGACGTAGAATGTTGGAATGGAAGAAAAGTATTGCACAACAATTTCTTACGGTTCAACATTGATCCAAAAATAGAAACAAACGGATATGTGGATTAATTTTATTTACTGCAAAAATATTCAAATCAATTTAATTAGAGCAGTCTTTTGTTAATTTTGTAAAATTAGCTTTTTTTTGCTCTTTGGATGAACGAATCTCAATAGATTTCTAGAGAAATATCGAAACCGTACAGACAAATTTTTTTCCGTAATTCGATTTTTAATGAAACATCCGAGAACAGAAACATTCTTTATTTTCTTTCCAAATAGAAATGTTTTTTTAAAAACAATTCCATTGAGGTCTTATAACAAAAAATAAAATCAAAACCAAAACAAAACTTCAAATGTCCTAATTTGCTAGAATTCCAACAAATTCAACCATAAAGAAAAAAAAAAAATGTTTTGAAAAGTTTTGTAAGCAACAATTTTTTTGTTTCTGCGAAAAACCGAATGTACTTATTTCAATATTGATCCATTCTTTAACTAACATCTACAAAATAGACAAATCCATTCTATATTTTAACTCATGACAATTAATCTCTTATTTTATTAGAGGTACAACAACAATCAAATAAACAAGACAAAACTTGTAAAATCTAAAAATCTATCTAAATCAACAATTGATTTATATATTATTAATAAATCTTAACCAATAAACTGTTTGTTTCTACTTACATTTTTTTTTATTGTTTGTGTTGTTATTGTTGTATTTCATTTACAAAAATTTATAAATACCCACTTTTTACTGTTTAATTTCCAAACAAATAATAGTCCTCTCTACTCAAACTGTCTTTCTCAAAATTTATATGTTTTTTGTTTTATTTATTTATAAGTGGAATGTTGTGTGTTTTCTCGTTGGTTAGACTTAGATGTTATGATGAACTTCTATATTTATTTCTTTTTTAATTGTATTTTTTTATGCTAATTTTCTATCAATAAATCTACAAATTATTTATTATTAATTATTTCTATTTTTCTTGTTATCTTATGTTGTTGTTTTAATCTCTTTGTCTCTATTTCCATCTTGTTGCCTGATTCTTCTTTCCAATCAGATTTAAAATTTATTTATTATTTTATACAAGAAATAATTTAAATGAATTTTTTTTTTCATTTTGAGTTTAAGAAATCTTTAGTTATGGAATTTCTAAAAATTGGGTCAATTATACTTTAGGTTTTTTTGTTTTGTGTGTGCGATCTCCTTCCTTTTTTTGGTTGTTCCAACTTCTAGATTGCGGTACAAAACAGATATTAAAAATAGTGAAATAAAATAAAAGTTCTCATCTTTAAATTTTCACATGATTTTTTTTGTTTGTTTGTTAGTTTGGTTGGTTGTAAGTATTTTTTTTCTCGTATTTGTCTGTGAACAATATATCTGACCTTAAATGTCCTTTACTGGATGTATCAAAACAGAAATCTTACGTTTGGACGTCATCGTTTTATATTATTTTAATATCGCTTTAACGAAAATATTAAGAAATTTCTTAAGTAAAGATAATCAGCTTTTCAGCTAAGTAAATACAAAATATGTTACGTCAAATTTTGTCTCTTCTACATTTTTTTTCATTATTTCTCTTTTCAAGTACTGTAAATGATGATGATTATAATGATAATGATAATGCTTTATACGAATATAAAATTTAAGTAGCTCTTATGTAAAAAAATACACAACGCAAATTTCTTTCAAAAGTCAAGAAAGTATACACATCATTATTTTGTCACACTTTTTGTTCCATTTCTGGGTTTATAAATTTTTTTTTAATTCTCATTTATGCGATTTAAGAACAACAACAATAACAATAAACGTGCAGCAAACAAAAACAAGAATATTTGCATTCAATGAGATCAGATTAAGAAAAATGAAGATTAATATGAAAGAATTCTTGGAAATTATTGCTATCATAGTTTTTTTTTAATTGTTGTTATGTAATTTAACTAAACAGCGTAATTAGAATTACAAACAATCATAAGTAGCCGCGTGTATTGTTTTTGTGTGGGGGTGTATATCACAAGATTTATTCATAAAATAGAGGATGACAAGTTTTGTTTATTACCTTTTTGCTTCCACTTCCTTCTCTTCTTGCTCTGCTTCTTATTTTACTTCTTGTCTTATGTTTATGCAAATATTTTCTGTATATAGATTTATGGCCTTGTCCCATAAACTATTTGGTTGTAATTCTAAGTACCGGAAGAGTAACGAAAGTATGTAAATATTATTTGAGTTTGTTGTCTTCTTTACTTTTTATACTTTTTGCTACAAAAACCTAACAACAGTTAATTGTTTTTTTTTCCTTTGATTTTTATCAGTTTTATAAATAAAATGTTGTAATCGACGAGTAGGTCGTTATTGGAATCCACTCAAATAGCTTCAGGCGTGAATTTATGTTTCAGAAACTTGATTTTTTTTTTTTTTTGTAAGTATTTGAAGAACGGGGAAGTTAAAAATGTTGCACTTAGTAAAAGAGTTTCATTTCAATTAACAGTATAAGTGAATGCAATTTGGTAATGATAATGAGAATGTTAATATTTCAAATTTCAAAGTGAATTTTATCAATAAATTCTCGTCTGCATTCGTTTGCCATTATTGATTTTCAGTTGTTTGTTTTTTTTTTTTTTTGTGTTTTGTATTTTTTTCTAAACGAATCGTTTGGCCCAATGCTGAGAAGGCAAGAGAAAAAAAAAACACATCAAATTTTTATCCAATATTCTTTATTCCACATTGTGCTTGAATTAAATGAAAGAACAGAATTAAACGATAAAAAAACACTCAAATTGAAACAGAGAGAATTAATTAAAAAAAGGAATTTATTTTATAATTACAAAATTATTATTGCAAAGCTTTTTTTGTTTTGTACTTTGTGCGGGCCTTTCACTTTTTCTTTGGCCTTTTTTTTGTGTCTTCATTTGACTCTACGATTTCTAAACTGCTTAAAACACAATATTTAAGATTTATTATGTTTTATGATTGATTCTGCTTGGACTCAATAAAATGATGAGTTCAAGGATTGCGTTAAAGAAAATTTAAATACAGTCGAAAAATCACACCTTTTTTCTACTTTTCTTCTTCTTCCTGTTAATTGAATTTTACCTTTATTTTATGGTAAGATGATAAAGAAAAAAAAATTATGTAGAATTTTCTATATTCGCTTTTGTTGTTTTAATTTAATTCAATTAACAAATAACGCACAAATGTGTAACATGAATGTTCAGAAATCATCATCCCACATGATTCCTCAATCATATAAATATTAATTAATTATATTCTTGGTCGTGGTATTGCCCACACAATTCTTCTTCTTCTAATTATTTCTCACAATAATTTCACTAAGTATTTTTTTACTATTTTCTTTTTCTTTATTAAATTTTTACTCTGCAATAATAATTAGTAATTATTTTTTTAATGAAAATTACAACTACAACAACAAAAATAATAGAGTTTGATGAGAATTATTTATAGTTTAAGTTTTTGATTGTTGTTTCTTTTGTTTTTGTTAATTCTTTTTTATTATTTCTTTTCTATGAAGGGAAAATTAAAACAGAAAACAAATAAATTGCTAAAGAAACTGATCAAAATTAATGAAAAATAGTGTGCCATTTTTTTTCTTCTTTTTTTCTTTTATTCTTTAGATTTCATGCATTTTGGTCACATAATTTCTTCGTCTGCATTTGTGATCACATTTTATTCTTCTTTCTTCTGCTTCTTCTTCTTTTATTTACAATTTTTGAGTAATAAAAAGATAAAGGAGAGAAAGAGAGGAAAATAAAAACGTTTGTAAATTTTTACATTTTACTTAAAAAGAAAATGTTTTATTTCATCTTTTGTTGTTTTCGTTGTAGTCGCCGTCTCAAGACGTAACAGTTAATTGATCTAAATTCTAAATTAACTTTTTTTGTCTTTATAAATTTTTTTCTTCTGCTATTGTTTTTGTTGGGTTTTGTTTTTATTGTTTTTGTTGTGCGAGAACAGAATTACTTAACACAAAAAACAACTATTACACACTTGCCTGTCATAGTTTTTCGTTAATTAATATTACGTATTTTTTCTCTTTGTTTTTGTTTATTTTTTTTGTTTTAATTTAAATTTTTTTCCGTCAGATGTCAGGCTAATTACAAAAAATCAAGAAAGTTTATTCAACCCTTGTTGTTTTTTCATTACTTTAGATTTAATTCAGGAAATGATAATTTCTTTGATTTAATTTAGAAAATTTGAATAAATATATTTTGTATTTCTGCGCTTTGTTTTTGTAAAATTTGAAAACGCAATAAATCACATTTGATTTGGATGATTTTTGTTTCACAAATGATTAATTTTTTTAGGAAGAAAAAAAGACAGAATGATACCAAACCAACTATAAAAATTAATTTCATCTTGAATAAGTATGAATAAAAAAGAGAATTAAATTTAAAAAAATGTAATTTATGGTTTCCCATTTCCAAAGATACAAAAAAAAAATAGAAATTGATTTAGTTTTTTTTCCTTTTTGGGCTTAGAATTCAACTTCACGAAAGCACGAACTAAAATTATATAACATTTAATATTTATCTCGTTGTTATCATCGTTCGTTTTTCTTTTATAAATCAAACATACTTACCTTCCACGATTCAAGTACATGTTAATTATTTAACTTTATTAATTATTTTGAAGTATTTTCCATTACAAAATTTAATTTAATCAAAAATTAAATTATTTAATAACTGGATTGACAAACATCAAATAGATATCGTGTCTAATTATCTCTCTTATATACAGTTGTTCTTATTTAACTGACATAAGAAAACAGAAAAAAGACACGCTAAGTCACAGACTCCACAGAATTCAAAAGTCATATCCTTAAAGTCACACAGCATACATATCATATTTTCAAATAAAAAAAAACCAAAACTAAAACCGATAAACGTGCGCATAAATTAATCTCGATAAATCTTAACGGAATTTCCAAGAAGAAGAAGAGAAAAAAAAAACAAAATCAATTCAAAATACAGAATTAAAATTTATTTATTAATACGACCGGATTTCTTTCTTCTTTGAATAATTTTCCTTTTTTTTATTAATAACGATTTCTAAAATCTAAACAAAAAGAGAGAGATAGAGAGAGAGAGAGAGAGAACGAAAGATAATAAGAATCTCACTTCACTATAGATATGTGTCTTTAATTTCCAATACTTTAACAATTATTATATATTTATTAGCTATAATTAATTTGCATATCTTAATCTCATCTTTATTAATTTTCAATAAGGTAAAAACTACGATAATAACAGTTATTTTCTTCTTTTTCTTTTTAAAGCTTTATATCTTTATCGTCAGTTGTTTTTTTTTTTTTTCTTTTCTTATCTTTGATTTCGTTTATTATTAGTGTTGTTATTGGTATTGATTACTGTTCAATTGGAATTTATTAGAATCTTCATCGCCATACCTTCCCGTTTTCGTGTGTTTGTAACCTAAATCCAGATTAACTGCAAATTTTAGTCTTGGTTTTTTTTCTGTTGTGTGTTTCTGGTTTTCTTTTTCTCTGTTTTGAGGAATTTTGTAAAAAAAATTGTTGATAAAATTTTTATTGGAGTTCATTTGTTGTGTTGTGTTGTTTTTTTGTTCGTTTTTCTTCTTATTGTTGCTGGTTTTTTTATAAATATTTTTATTTTTATTTATATTTTTTTTTAATTTTTACACAATTAACTGCATGAGCCAATTTTTTTTTTTGTTTCTTTTCAATTTCTAGACAATTCAGAGACAATCAGAATGAGACGACAAAGTGATGAATTTTCACGATCTCAGTTAGCAGGTAATTTAAAATATTCTGTTTTTTTTCTTCTTTTTAATTTTGTATTCCTTTCTTTTCTTTGAATTATTTCTTTATTGTTATTGTTTATTATTCATTAAGTATTTATTGTAAGTAAATTGTAAGAAGTCTGGTTGTATTTTTTTTGCTTTTTTTCTAAATTTTTATTTGCTTCTTTTCTTATTCATCTCGTTTTTTACTTCCAATGATTATTTTGTGAAAATTCGGCGAATTATTTATGAAATCAGGAGAATATATTTCTTCTGTTTCTAGTGAGAATATTCTTGATAACAAAATGACAATCTTTGTTTTTCTTCTCTCTAGCATCAAATGCATGAAGTGCATGACAGAAATAAATTACCAACTTAAATTATTTCTCACGTTCTCATAACTCCATGTTGTTTGTTCCACAGAGATCAATTAAATTAAAACAATTTTGTTTTTATTGTCGTACTGTCAAGTGTCAACACAATAGAAAATTGCAAAGTGAGAGGGTTGGAATTTTTTTTGTTTTCCTTTTTTTTTTGCAAGAAAAAAAAACAAAACCAGAAATTTATTGTCGCACATTATTTTGGCATTTTTTCTTTTGCCCATTCTCTGTT